>JAQIWJ010000921.1:0-14769 GCA_034695185.1 Discolaimus major
ACTGGTACGGGTCATATTTTGGACGGGTCCGGGTCGGGTCGGGTCAATGAAAAATTTATACTGGCGGGTCGGGTCTGACCTTGACGGGTCCGGGTCGGATGCGGGTCAAAAAATTTTGACCCGTTGCCATCCCTAACGTTTTGACATAACATGCGCACACTTCGTCTCCCATTTCAGTTATGTATTACACGGGATGGCTATACAAAATTCAAATTACGCTAAAAACTATAATGAGTGTTGGTCGAGAACCAGATTTTTCCCAGGGACCGGAATAAAAAAGGGGGATGTATCGGACCTAACGCTTCGGCTTTCATGTGAAGTACTTTCATTCATTATGAAAACCAAGGCCACTTCGGTTGGGCCATGAAAATTTTGCTTTCCCGCTCAACTACATGCCAGGCTTTGATTTATTCTCGATCTAGATCTAAGCGACTTCTACCGAGTCGCATAATGTAAGCTTTTGAAATGAATCTTTATTTCAAAATGACCACTGTATACAGTCTAGTAGCTTTTCATGCAGAATACGTTTCTCTTTTCGAGGGCTGGCTGACGTTGAAAAATTACCAGTGCTGATCACCATGCTCTCATGGCACTTCTTCTGGTTTCTGGATGCGATGCAGCTGCAGTTGTCAGTGCTATCGATGCCACTGCATTGGCCTTTCCGCAACGCATCAAATCCTTCATTTCATGACGAATATTCCTGCAAACCATCACATCGATTACAGTAACCGCCCACCTTACATCACACTTACTTATTGAACACAAAATAAATCAACCCATTGCTCCCGCAACTTGTCAACCAGACCATGGTGGAGAAAAAGTTGACCCAATGATTAGTGATGATTTTCGATCCACTGAAGAACCAAACGATCACTGAGATATCCGTTCCGCAAATCCAGATGGATTGGAATAAAACTAGCCTCTCTTTTTTATCCGCATTCAAATGGCTGTTGGCAATTTGCCTGGCCTGCAAATGATTGCGCAATTTGTGGCTATTGTGTGTTGCAAGCGCAGTAGGTATGCAAATCCTGTTCAAAAAGGTCCATCGTTCAAATTCCCTGCATGAGTATCGACTGTATACGTTTTAAACAAACTTACTTGTTTAGCCAATTTGAAAAATATGGCCGCATAAGCTATGATCATGCTGCTAATTTGCGCCACGTCTTGACTCAATTCGCACAAACCGAGCGTACGCGATTTCTCCTGATCCTGATCGTAATCCCAATAATGATCGTCCCAATGATATTGCATGGTTAAATCGGGCAATGTGTAAGTTATGAACCAGACTAATCCGTATATCCAACATACGGATAACATTGAATTCACATTTCTCATCGTGAATATCACCTTCGCTTTGTTCGGATGATAGATTTGTATAAATCGATTCCAAGCCAATAAATTGCCCATCATTGTATACGCCACCCACATCGAATTAACTATCGCACCCACGATTTTATTAAACTTCGTACTGTAATCGCTTTGGCATAAACTGAACAAACCAGCCACAATTCCGATGAAGAATAATTGCACCACATCTGCCAAGCCAATGTGCAAAATGATGCGAAATACTGGCACTTTTCGTTTTTCGCCATTATTCATAATTGTGAACATGCACAAGATGTAAGCCGTTAATAAAATTGTACTGTATATAATCATGATCGCACCAGGCCATCTGACCGGTTCAGGTTGACTATTATCAATCAATGTCAGATTTGACTGGCTCATACTCATTTTTTAGAACTGGTTTCAAGGCGACTGTTTCAGACATGGGCTAATTATTCTCATTATACATTGTCTCATAAGGGAAGCATCCCAACTGTCATTTCGCTATCCCAAAATTGTAGGAAATATAGAGTAGACCATGCAGAATCCGAAAATCGCATTCTCTACATTTGCTTGGGTCAGCTAGCTAATGACCATCGAAGTGGACAACTGACCACAGCTAATTGGCCTAATAGGCATATAAAATGAAAGCCTGTTCTCAATGATGCGAAATTTCTAATTAACTTTGGCAACTTCTGAATAGTTTGCTAGATACAGGCCATTATTCATCTGGTAATGGGTTTTGGTCATTTTGGTCATTTTTCTGGTCAGTGGTTACATGTAACCAAAAAATTAGGCGGAATTTCAATTCAGGGCAGTGCTCTCATTTGAACCGCCTCTCGATGGATCTGGAAATCACGTCCACTTCAGCGGTCATTTACTGGTCACAAATTCAAATGTATCCCAAATAAACATCATTTCCTTGCTCAGCGTGAAAAGCCCTTTCAAATAAGCTATGTTTCATCAGAATCGGGAAATGATACTCGGGATGCTTCCCTTGTCAGCCATAGACGACGGAATGGTTGAATGCAAGTTTTCTTACTGCTGTTAACATTGATGATGAGAGAGGAAAAGCATTCTGTGATTATCAAAGAGCGTATGCGCCGATATCTGATAAGCTATCAAATCCCAACCTTAATTTCCTTTCGATAATCCTGAATACATACGTTTCATACATGACCACTCGCTGCTAATCCAGAAATGTTATGTAGAATGGAGCCATGTTAGAGCCTTTTTCAAAAGATTAGCTGCCGTGACAAAACAAATCCTTATCTGATAAGTAAAATGTGCGAATTTTCAAGGTTATCATGAGAACACTTTGCGGAAAAGAAGCTTGCATTTTTTGATCATGTATTTTTTGATCATGCAGTGATATATGCAATCATGAGCCTTGTCTTGACCAGATCTTCATCAAACACATGAATCGCATACTTTTCATTATTTCAAAATATTAGCACGAGTTCTAACGGCTGTAAAGCAGCCTGATTCAGTTTGTGATGGCCATACATTCTGCTTTGATCACTGGTGATAGAATGTGATGGCCACATGCAATAAAATAAATTGAAGATTCAAAAATTGCCAGCAGTTTTCTCTGAAATTCAATCACATTTTCCACAACACAGGCGCTTCATAAATCACGCAAATTCAAACCAGGCTAAATCATGTTGAGAAAGCAAAGACTCGCCTAGGGTTAAATAAAAACTTTCTGCAACAGCTGTTGAAAATTGATGAGGTACCTAGCTAGACTCCAGGCGAGAAACTTGCGAAGACTCCAGTCTAGCGTTTCCAATTTCTAGAAAGCAGTCTCTTAGCACCCCTGAAGTTCCCAACAATGTCTCGACGTAGGATTTCCTCCAGAGCCCCTCGAGGTCGTACTTTTACATCAGCTTCTTTAGTCAGCTATAGTTCAAACAATGCATTGGTCAATGCCCATCGAAAAATCCCGCCATTGGATGTGCATAATTGGCCATACCGTGCATCACCGTACGGTGTCACTAATCGCACTGAATTGAGATCGTGGGCTGATGATGATTATGTTGGCGATTTGCCATACGAATATTGGCCGCACAAATTGAAATACTGCGACGTCTATAAACGCAAATGGATCGGATACAGCGAATTGCATAAATACTGGAAGAATCCTTTCGGATGGGAGAGAGGATTGCCCAGATTTAGCATTGCGTATCCGCATGCTGGATGGAGATCGTTTCAAAGATATCGATACGTGATCAATCCGCCATTGATCAGAGTGCCATGAAGATATTGGAATGCATCTCATGAGCAGAAATGTGATAGATTGTAGTATTGATTTTTTATTGCGTTCACTTAGATGCCTGTTGAGATGATTTGTAATAGATTACGCAAGTGTATATATTCTTAGTGCTCATGCGGATTCGAGTGTTAGGCATCACTTTGGAGTCTGCAAAGCGGAGATTGAAGTTTTAGCAATGTCAATATTGGGTGAACCATATTTTAAAAATAAACTTTCAGCAAACCCAGAGCAAGGATTTTTTCGGTATGTTTGCCAAAAGAACTCTTTTGACCAGCATTGTGCCTGGCCTATGGCCAGGCAGTTGCTAATACCATTTATTACGTAATAACAATGCCACTTGATCACCCCAGTAACATGATCACATTCGCGATTATTGCTTCTTTAAGCTATTTCTGTATGCGTATAACTTTCGTGCTCACACTGCCAGCCTTTCCACAACTAACCACACCCAAAATCATTTGCCTCAAACTCTTATTGATCAATAAAATAGCGAAAAATTCCACTGCATCAGCAATGGACACTGCTGCGTCCACGAAGGGCAGCAGGTAAACGCCCGGACACATCTTCCCAAGCCACTTGTCAATGGAAATGACCAAATCAAAGATCATGTACAAGGTGTACGGTATTTGTGATACATTGGTCAAAATCGATTGACAAATGGTCAATTGAACCAACGTTTTCTCTGCTCTTTTCCTGGCTTGTTCACGTTGATCATTCACAGCCATTGATTTGGTTTTATTCACCTTTCTGAAGCCAATGACCATCATAATATTGAGGATTACCAAAGCGATCACGCTAAAGCATCTCAGGATATTTCTCGTTTGAAACAGTGGCAACCAAATCTTGAACCGTATGCTCTCGATCCATGCGTAATCGTAAGCCACCATGTACATGCCGTTATCAGGGACCACGATGAATCCTGTGATTCCATCCAAAGCACACAGACCCATGGTCGCTGTCAAAATGACCACTGTACTCAAAATCTGATTCCGTTTATGATTGAGATTTCTATACTTGAACGGTCTGATCAAAGCGTACACTCGATCAGCGGTCATGACCAATGTGAACAATGATGTAGTGGTGAAGAAAAAACTTGATCCAGGCGCTAGTATGTGGACACATATGACATTCAGGACATAACTTCTTCTGAACCATTCTACGCCTGTTGTGCCATCTGCTTTCATCCACCATTTGGACGTAATGTTCAATGTGCTGTAAAAGAATAACTCCAACGTTTTGCTCGATGTGACCAATATTTGATAAATGTATGCATTTTCCGATGCCAATTGTTTTATAAAAGCGATCAGAATGATCACATTTCCCAAAAAGCCGAATAGAAAATGAGAAGGTGTGACGATGTAATATATTATATAAAATGCCCATTCATAAGCGATTTGAATGGACGGATTCATTTCGCAACCCATCGATTCAGTGTCATTCGTGATATTATCAGGCATATTGAGATTTGAGCGGTGTGAGCAGACCGATCAAGAGTAGAATTATGACTGAATTTGTGATCAAGAATGGCATGAATATAATATGCAAAATCGGTCAAAATGGAAATGAATCCCTGCTGACACTAATTTTCTTATCAGAACAGGATATGATAGCATGTGATTTGAATAATTAGGAAAAAATAAGATTTCCACATGTGTACTGGGGATATAACTTAATGATATAGCTGATTAACTCAAGGGGAAAATGTTCCAATAATCTAAGGGATGTATGATATCGCTGCTGCTTCTGATTCAGGTTCTAGCTTCTTTCCAGTGCCTGCTAGCTCCGGCAAGAAATCAAGGCTAATCATTAGTTATGCACAGCTATGCTTATAGAGTGACGGCTTCCATAGCATGCTGAAAAGCGATTTCTCATATCTTCCAATGCAGACAAAACTGAAGATTCTAACAAAAGCCTTTTGTTTAAAGCCTTGATCAGTTATGCACGGATATCTGTGCATATTGAACAATAGCATTAACGATCCTTTGTTCAAAATGAGTGATCTAAAATTCAGAAATTGAGCCAGCCAAATTCCATGGCAATGCTATGACAAACCCCAAACGGTAGCTTTCCAAATCGCTTATTGCGATCAGTGGTCAATCCCTTCCCCAAGTTGGAAGGCGATCGAGTGACGATTTAGAAAATGGAGGAAAAAGAAAAGGAGAAGAAAAGTAACTTGGTGGAATGGATTCAAATGACAGGATGGCACGGGATATTGGATTGCTATGTGGCTACTCATCGGATCTGGATGATTTTCTGGATACTGGTCGTATTGACAGGCGTCTTTATGGCCATTGTCCAATCGTACTACATGTTCACTGGTTACCTTTTCGAAGATCAAATAGTGACCAGTATCAATTATGAGGCGCCACCGGAAGGAAGACTGCCATGGCCAAATATAAGCATCCGCCCAGTGTACAGCACTCGATGGATTGACGGATCGTTGGCCAACAAGGGAACGAAGTCGCCTCAACAGGAGGAGACCACGGCTCAAAGCAACGACCAAGTAGAAACCACCGAGACCACCATGTTCCTAGAACCATTGGACTACACAACAGGGAGCTCTGTTCCAGAGGAAACCCTAGTAAGCATACTTCTCACATCAGAGGGTGAATGATTTGCTAAAATCCGACAGTTTAGGAGCAAAAACAGGCAGTGCTGTGCCACGAGATAGGGTTACAATGTGGTACGAGCTATGGCTACCAATTCTATAATCTAAGAAGTCCATATGAATGCTGCACAAATCTGACAGGAAGTTCGTACGAGTATAGCCTGATACCTGATGCCACGTTTAGTGGAAAAAAGGAAAAATACGCTGAAGGTATTTATCTCATCAGTGTTCATTGAAACATTGCTAAAAGAATGCTAGGTTTGTAGGAAGTCGCATTTTTTACGCCTTCTCCAACATAAATGCCATAATTGGATATGAAGTGAAATTGTATTACGGAAATCTGGAAAGCGATGATCGATTCAGCGCAATATTCTACATCTCGCCTGGCACCCGAAACGTGATCAGCATGACATACGAGTCATATCGCGTTAAACAGATGAAACGAGCTATCAACTTTGGAATTTTGGATTTGCCATGTGGCAAGAATCCAGCCGAATACAAATATTATAGCGAGAGTAAGCTCAAAGTACCTTTCACCAATGGCTTTTTGGTGATTGTATGCATCCATTATAGGCACATATTCGAAAGATTCATGCGCACGTGATTGCAGTGTTCAGTGGCAAATGAAATTTTGCAATTGTACCGAATATAACACCAGTCGCAGCAGGAAATGTTCGAATGACGAAGAATGGGCTTGTGCAGTAATAGGATATTATGCAACCAGGTAAAGGCTTTTCAAATTTGAAGAAACGGTTTCAAATTTTCCCATTTCAGCATGAAGTTGCACAACCTTCCCCTTGATGAAGAATGGAATAAAGAGATCACAGATGAGATGATCGAATCAGCCAAATGCGCAGACGAATGTCCAGACCCATGCGAATATGATCGAGTTGAAGCGCAAATATCCAGCTTAATCCTTCTGAATGAAGTCGACAACACGGATGGTCTGTTCCGCAATTCTGATCCTGATTTCAAAAAGCAAGCGGTCATGTTGGAGATGTATTACTCCAGCAATCAAAAGCGGGTCTACGAAACAGCACAAAAATTGACCATAGACGAATTCATGAGCAATATCGGGGGTTTGCTGGGTGTCTGGAGTGGGATCAGCTTTTTGAGCATAGTACAGATTTTGTACTACATTGTCAAGGGTTGTTTGCAATGCGTTGGTGATCAGATGAGGAAACCGAAGCGGGTCCATGCAAAGAAGGAACAGCATCCTTATTATGAAGATATGAAAATCGCAGGGGTCCATGAACCCCCATCGATAAACGTGAGTTGATCAGGTGATGATATGGTTAGGGTAGAAATTTGTTGCCCATGATGATGATATGGGATGATACTGCACATTTTTGTAGAGCTATCTTGCTGGATTGATAAAATTCACTGATCAGGCGTGATTTCTGCAAAAAAACGTGCTCACGAATCGTCCTGATCATTTCTGATAATGATTGATTGACATAGTTGGATGCAGACAAATCAGTCAGTCATATGAATAATAACCAGGATTCAGAGTACAGTAATACTTCGCGATGTAGACTGCTAGTAAAAATGACCACTGGAAACCGCATGGCTGATTATACTGTAAACCAATGTGGCAATGGGCATTGATAGCCATACCAGATCTTCAATAAAACGTCCTTCATAATCATCCAAATGGAATCATGCATCCAGCATGAATAAAGCGTGCAATCGTCATAAACTTATCAACCAAGCTGAAGCTTATGGTGATGCAATCAACAACGAAATTTGGTTGCTCATACCAAACATCTGCATGACTCAATGAGATTGACGTCAATCCGTCGCCTTGTACCTACATCCTTTATTTCCTGGATAGCTCTGTGCAAAGCTTCCATCGAAGTAATCTATAGCCAACTACGCTGTGGATGCTGTTTGCATTTATCCAGCTGCATCTCTTCCTAAGTCTTGTGTACGTTTGAGACGTTGGAGTCAGCTTCTGGGGGCATTTTTGATACCATACTACTTACGTAAGGCATCATAATTCATTCTAAAGATTTTCCTTTTGGTCAATGAACATATATATCCAGGCTCTTCTTTCGGAGGGACATGAGATTTCTTATATTCGCCATCTTATTGGCATGTGGTTGTATTGCTGAAACAGAGGAAGATCTTGAGAAAATCCAATGCCAAAATGGAGAAGCCATTTCTAGCTTACATCGGCAACGTGGCAATGGGAATTCGAAATTCTTCATCACATGTACAAAAATGGACATACGGGATGTGGTGAGGCATTGCGAATTAGCTTCAATTATATCCCAATCACAATTCGTATTTTGAGATATGCGAAACAGTGGCGTCTTGTGATGTCCAGACATTCGGACCACATGTTTTCCTAATGGGCATCGAGAGCCCAGCTAATATTGACCGAAATATCACTAAGTATGTTTATGTGATCGCACGTGGATAATATTCAAAATCAATCGCACGATTTTTAGCATAAAATTCGTATGCTGTAATGGGTCCAGTGATCAGCCATTCACATGCAATGGCAGCTTTCAGAGAATCGATGATAAGACACATTTGGAGAGTGCTGCTTTTGTAAGGCAAGCGATCATAAATGCGACCGAAAAGTGAGGCCTTTTTGACCAGTGAAACTTCGCCTAGAAATCGATTATCTTTATTCAGGGCAGTAATCTTTGAATATTGTATGCTCAATGTTGTTGAGCAGCATCCAAGGAATAGACGAAAAGCAGCCACAACCACAGCAGTACCAAAAACTACTGAAGTGCCAACGGTGACCCAGCCCCCCACGACCACAGTGAAACCAGATACGACCACAGGAAAGCAAACCACGACCCCCAAATCAACCACAACCCAAAAACCGACCACAACCAAGGCCCAAATTACTACAACATCGAAAAAGACTACGACTACATCAAAGCCAGCGACCACAACGGCCAAAGTGACTTCGACCACTATGGCAAAACTCACAACTACCACAGGAAAATCGACTATTAAAAAACTTGTACCAACCAAAACGACCACATCAGATGCACCTGTGACCAGTACTAAAAAGCCAGTCACCACAGTAGCAAATCCGACAACACAGCAAAAAACGACCACGACACCTCTCCCAAAGGTTACAAAAATGATCACCACTCCTCCACCACACGTTACTGTCACTACAATCAAACCGACTAGCACCGCTAAGCCAACTACGACTGTGATTGTGGCTGCAATTGCGAAATCAGTAACCACTACAGTCAAAGCTGACACTGAAATTACCACATCAACTGGAGAACCAACGACTTCATCACAATGGCAGAAACGTTTATGTGGATGCTGTGGTAAGCTAAAATAGATTGTCTGCATATTTTGAAGCCCTGTTAGAATTATGTCTAATCATGCAATATCTGACCTGTTTGATCAATTCTGATCAGCTCGAAAGTATCTGATCAGTTTGATCAATTCTGCTCAGCTTGAGAGCACCTGATCACTATGATCAATACCTCTTAATGATCAGTATCTGACCACTTTGCTGATCACTTTTCAATGCCTAATCCCATGGGCACTTGCCAGGATTTGATCCAACCATTACAACCAGACCAGTATGCTGCCCAAATTTCAAACTCTTTGATTGCAGTAAGAACGAAAGACGAATGCGAAACTGATTGCCTCAGCGCCTACGAGAACAATACAAGACCCTGTTGTCGATCAACTTGGCACGAAGAAGGATGCGCTGGAAAAGGCGAATGCTGTTTATGGACAAATGAAACCACGAAATGATCATTTTACTATGGAAATCTCTGAATGACAATCTTCGTTGTCAATTTGCTCATTGGCATTGCATGAATAACCTCAAATTTTGGTCAATATGCATAACAATAAACGGACACTCTCAATAGACTCTTATGCGGTTACAGTAATCCTGGTATTTTCCAATATCAAACACCAGAATCAGCAGACGAAATTATTCAGACAAAGGATACAGGAAATCGCATTTACTAATAGCACGACACAGACACCACAGACGAGAGAAATCGTACACACATGGCCCTCCCCCTTCATCACGCATATTTGTACAATTGGTATTTCCCATTGCGTGTGTTCGCCATTATTCCCAATATCCTGCTTTTGCATATTTCCAACGCTTTACACATGCTCGCCTAAAAATTATGCTCTCGCTAATTGTAGGAAAGCTTAAATCGTGGTGGTACGATCGTAGCGTTCTAGAGAAGTGCCTAGTCCTTTTTTGCTCTGTCCTCATAGTAGCTTTATCAATATTGATCACTGTTATCATAGTTGCTTTTCAAAAACGTGGCGACATATTGATGCCCAGTAGGCATCATGCGTCAGGCGTTCATTCAGGAACGCCTTTCGCCCATCACCAAAGTCCTATGCAAAATGTAAGTTATTTTGATCAGTTGATCAGCTGATCAGGTCGTGATCAGATTACGATCATAGAAATGATCAGCTATGATCTATGCCAGATCATGATTCTATCGAGTATGATCAGCTAAGTCTGACCAATTCAGTCATTTCTAGGTGGCCGCTGATACCGGTCAAAATCACAGTCCGATCACTACGCATATCATCGATTTATCCACAGGAGAGGCTGCTGAACATTTACGAGTGACCATACTCCTAATGAAGACAGGGGCTAGCGGAAATTTTACTGAAATAGCGATGAGGTACATCTCTCATTTATCAATCTTATTCGTTCTGGTGCCAGACCTTTTTTAGGCGTACTGGAGAAGATGGAAGAACTCCAGGATTACTGAATTTCCCATGGATAAAGGGGACGTATAAGCTTGTATTTGATACTGGCCAATATTTTCAAGATCAAGCTGTGTCCAGTGTGTCATTTCAACGTGTCGAGGTATGAGAATTTGGAAATCGAATTTTGCAAATTGCAGTCCATGGGTCATGAAATCCAGCATGGCTTTCCTGCTCATTCGTTCAAGCCTGATAGATTTTGTATTGCAGGTTGAATTTCCAATCACAGATATTGATCAGCGTTATCACATACAAGGTATCCACAAAATGGCTTTATCCTTATCAGAGCAATCACCAAGTATGATTTCAGCATTCATCAGTCCACATGGTTATTCAATATTTCGAAGCACATACAGCTGAATGATAAATTTATATTTTGCTCAGCTATTATTTCTACAAATATTTATTGACTGAATTTGGCTAAAATTTTGTATGTCAGAAGGAACAAGTCAATTTTGCAGCCTTCAGATCAGCATGCTTATCGCTGATCAGAACGAGCTGTTCTTTAGCTGCGCTGTAAATAATCAATAATCCGATAACACGAAAACCCCTGACGAATGCTGCAAGCTGCATTGACCTTCAAGGCCAAAAATGAACTTATTGGTTTAAACCCATAAGTGTTGAGGTACGTCTCAACTTCGAGCCTTTCCTTTGGAGAGTGCTTGATGGGAATTTTTTTGTATGGTAGTGGGGTATCCGCTGCCGGTTTGATGACGAAGTTCTGGATGCAATTGAGCTAGCTAAGCTAGTAGGAAAACTAATGCCAGCAAACTTGGCTGCCCGCAACGTAGAATACTGATCTCGGCATCGTTACTTACAGAACATTCTAGCAAAGGCTAGTCGAAAACAGATGTGTCATGCAAACTAATATATTCGAAAACTAGAACCTTCTATGCGTACAAGAAGCCTTCTAACTTCAAGACTAGGATGAGTCAGTTTTTCGAAAGTAAAGTTTTTATGCCATCGTGTATTATCATGATAATAGATGTTTCTGGATGCAATTGCGATGCTGATAATGATTGCAGTGATCCACACATGCATTGCTGCAGAATTTCCTTTGCCAAGCAATGTGAATACATTTGTAAAACATCATTTCCGACACCAGTGCTAAAAATGCCAATGCGAAAGGCACGTGAGTCAGGCAAATAAGGCTAACATCTATTATCATGATAATACACGATGGCATAAAAACTTTACTTTCGAAAAACTGACTCATCCTAGTCTTGAAGTTAGAAGGCTTCTTGTACGCATAGAAGGTTCTAGTTTTCGAATATATTAGTTTGCATGACACATCTGTTTTCGACTAGCCTTTGCTAGAATGTTCTGTAAGTAACGATGCCGAGATCAGTATTCTACGTTGCGGGCAGCCAAGTTTGCTGGCATTAGTTTTCCTACTAGCTTAGCTAGCTGGCAAGAACGTGTGAAGGGCAGTTGCCTGTTTGTTATCCAACATGCTTTACTGTGAAGACTGTAAAATCCATATTAATGGAACTGAAGTAAGTCCAGCCATAGGTATCAAAATTCAGAGGCTCGCAGACCGTTTTCTGTTCAGAATTATAACCAACACTTGAATGGCAAGAAGCACAGACGGATGATCGAGGCTAAAATTTTGCCAATTTTGCCAACGCCATACAGCAATATCCACGCTTATGGATCTGGTAAGCTATTTGTAAATGCAGAACAGGTCATCGCGGAAGTCCTTTCAGAACGGGAGATCATGAATGATTATCTGAAAAATGGTGTAGAGCTTGTACATGGGAATGGGAGAAAGAAATCCATGTTCCATTGCAAGTTGTGCAAGTGTAAAATCGGCGGAGGTTCGAAAGATGTTGACCTGCATATTAGAGGCGCCGGTCACAAGAAAAAGCAGGTACATGCATCTGTAATGCCCAGGATAAAGCAAAGCACGCTTTCCTATATTTAGGAAAAGCGTATGGTGCTTCCATGCACTCAAGACGTGGTGCAAAAAGGTAGCAGATTCCTTGAAGATGGAATAGAGCTCACAAATGGGAATGGAATAAAAGGATCCACGTTCCGTTGTAAATTATGCATATGTACAATCAGTGGCGGTTGGAAGTTGAAACAGCATGTCAGAGGTCAAGGCCATAAGAAAAAAGTGCTAGACCCTACTGCCTAGATGAATTGTCAGGGCATGTGCACTTACTGCTAATTTTAGAACAAGGACATGCCACATTCATTCCAAGATCGTGTGCAAGTTGGCCATAACTTTATCGTGGACATCCAAATGCCAGGCGCGGTGAACCAATTTTCTGCAAATTATGCCAATGCGTAATTTGTGGGTTGGTTTCAAAAGACAGGCATCTAATGGGCAAGAAACACGTCAGAAAATATGAAGTATGGTTTTTACATTCAAATTTTGTGCTACTGGAACATTTTTGATTAGAAAAAGCCATCCACTGACGCTACGGACCCAATTTGGACTCCATACAATGAACATTCTCACATACATTCTCTGAAAGTTGGCGAGAAAGCTTTCCAGTTTTATTATTGCGATATATGCAAAGTACCGATGAGTAGTGCATTGTCCATGAATGAGCATATTTCGACCAAGAAACACCGGAATAAAGTATGTCAAACGGCTACTACTAACAAATAATGCCATAGTCCACATGGCTATTTCAGGTTGGATCAATTATGACATCGTCGAGGCACATTAGGATCAATCCATACCCAAGCTTGCCAATACAGCTTCCAGACATATGGGCGTTGCCTGATCATGAAGATTCCGATGATGATGGCGGTGATAGTATAGATCATGATCAGCCGTCGGTGGATGTGGATGCTGATCCCAATGGTCAACTGGAGTCAGAGAATTAGGAGGAGGGCGCTTGCAGATATATTCAAGGTGGCTGTTTTGCATAGAAGCTGTATGATTGTTCGATTATGATATGAATGATTTACTGGCAGAAGATTGCATGTCTCATTGATTGCGTACTATTCATCAGACACGATACTGATCGAGACATACTGATTTTTTGAATATATCACATCAGTTGGAACAGGTTGTGGGGAAATCCCTGCAAAGTCGATGCTGGAATGAAAACAAAGCAAAGCGACCATCATTGATCGAATGGAAAGAGCAATTGCGCAATGTGGCAATTTCGATGTCAGAAGATTACTGGACCGATTTGATGGAACTGCTTCAGATTGCTGAGCGAGATATTGAGAATGACTGTAGAATAGATAAGATGAGGCTTGGCTAAAAATGGGGTGGCTACATAAAGTTCTGATGACTCTTTTTGCTAGCAGCAAGTCGGCAGAAAACATTGGAATGCTCTGCAGAAAATCATATCTAGACTGGCATGAGCCCAAATATTTGCATAGGCGCAATTTAGCATGCTTTATCGAAATCAGTGCATATAAAAATTTGCTCGATCATTCACATCAGCTAAAGTAGCTGGTGTTTGGTCGTCTTCAGACTGAAGATTTGAAATTATGTGGTTTATTATCCTGTTGGTAATGATCCGCGTAAATGCGGATGGACCACCGGATAAATGTTCAAGTAACGAAATCGAGTACAAGAAAGGTGATCAGGTCATCGAATGCTTTTTCAAACCACCTGAAGACGAAATTGAAAAAGCAAGAAAACCAGGTTCTTTACCGACAGTAGTCGTAGTCAATATGACAATTGCAAGAGAAGTATGCAAAAATCACCACGACGCTTGGCTTCCACAATTGACAGATGCTGACAGAATTAAATTCTTGATTAGCCAGGCAAAGGAAGCTGGCGATGTATACAGTGGCGGCCATAAAAATACGACCGCAGCGCATGTTTGCACATCTGAAGCTGTAGTTCAAGAAATATTGATTT
>JAQIWJ010000922.1:0-14765 GCA_034695185.1 Discolaimus major
ACCCGTGTGGAGACACCAGCGCCCCCATACGGATGCGGTTGTGGACGAGCCCGCTCCAGATTCTTAGGATAGCCATGGGTTTTCCGACGAGAAAAAGAGAAAGATAAATAAATTTCGAGAAATCTGGAATATTTTCCAATGAAATGTTTTCGCAAACATGATTCATACATATTATCCAGATTACCAAAATTGGCTTTTGCGGTTTGCGTGTCAAAAATCCTTTGTATAATTCGTGTAAGTATGTTTTTTCGCGCGATCTGATTTTCGCATGCAAAAATTACATTCCAAAAATGTGGAATTTTGATGATTTGCAAAAATTCCAGCATATTCCACAAATACTCGCTCTTTATTTGCAATTTAAAATCCATCCAGCCCTCTTTTTAGGAATTACATTAATATTTCGATGGCTGATTCATCGACGAATATTACTTTTTGCGATCCATTGGGAAATGCTGAATCATCAGGAGCCACTGTAGAAATTATCGCTTCAAGCGGTTAGCGTTGAATTTTCCATTGAATATTTGGATTTTGAAAATTCCCGTTTCAGATTCATGCGTTCCAAACGCTTGCGGTTCTAGCGTCGATATTGATCTGGATTCTGGAACTGGTGGTTCAGGTGAGATTTTTTAGATTTTGCAAAATCGCCTTTCAATTTCCAATTTGCAAGCGTTGCAAATCGCACCGCAATTGATGCATCCGCATTTTTCAGCCACCGCCCAACCGTCGTCCAACGGCGGCGTGGAAGAATTACAAACGTTCCTTAATAATTTCAATTCCGAACTGGCGGCCGAGCACCAAGCGTCCTCCGATTCCGCAAATACGGCCGACGCTTCGTTCGCCATTTTCCAACCGGCTACTGAATCAACGTCCACCGTGATTTACGGCGATAGTCAATTATCCGTCGCCTCGACCAGCGCCCAATTGGAAATGGTCGATTACGGACCCGCGATCAAAATGGACAGCGTCGGCCAAAATTCGACGACCGGTCAGCAAACGTTGATCATCCAACAACCGACCGGATCGCCGCATTCGAGGCAAGAGATTTTCATCCCGATCGAATGTACCGAAAATCAATCGATCCCCGGCAGTTCGACGGGGATTATCGTGAACGGGAATCAATTTACGCCCGGAAGTACAGTGATACTGCCACTGATTCCGACCGTACTCCCGGATGGAACCATAGAACTACGGATCGGTGGGCAAACGATCAATATGGCGTCGGCCATTACTGTACAACAAGAATCAGAAACGGGACGAATTATCACTCAACCGAAGCAACAGATTTTGGTCATCGTTGGCGGAGCCGCCGAAAGTGGACATATTCAAGAATCGCCGAGGAAATTACCCATCAATCGATTGAAGAAATATTCGACGAGACCGTCGTCGGAATCGATGGCGAATCAGCTCGATGATCAGCACGAGAACAACGCCGCGTCGAATATGGCCCGTTCGGATTTCGCGCCTTTTATGCCGTTGGCCATGATGGATTTGGAAGAAGACGAGCAACGAGACGATCCTGGGAGGAACCAAATGGAACACGGTCAAAACGATTCGCAAGGCGAGGAATTGCAAATGCCGAAGCATAATAATCGGAGCGTATTTCGATGCGAATTCTGCGATTATACCAATGTGAAGAAGTATTTACTCATGAGACACATGAAGAGTCATTCTGAAGGTAAGTTCCGGATTGTGAATGATCAAAAAATCTGACCTCTTTGGGGTTTGTTGACTCACCAAATCTGAGATCATCGTGTTTCAGATCGACCATACGTCTGCGAGATATGCGAGAAACGATTCAAGACGTCCAATTCGCTGCAGAATCACGTGAATACTCACACCGGCGTTCGTCCGCATCGGTGTCAATTGTGTTCGTCCTCGTTCACGACGTCCGGCGAAATGGTTCGACACATTCGATACAAGCATACGCAAGAGAAACCGCATAAATGCCTTCAATGCGATTATGCGTCGGTGGAATTGAGCAAAATGAAACGGCACGTTAGATCGCATACCGGAGAGAAGTAAGCGGATTTTCAAAGTATTGGCCAATCTTTGGGGAAGGTTCTGGGTCTGGCATTCATGAGCGTTGGCGTGTGCATTGCTTGGATGCAATTGCATCTGGCAGTGCACTGCAATTGCGTACTGCGGTGCTATTTGTCAATGCAGTTCCGCAATTGACAATTGCGGAGTTTGCAAATTGCGCAATGATGTGTTTGGGGTGGCCTGGCGCTTATGAACGCTTCCGTGCCGGCTGCGCCTTATCAATCGAACTAACCGCAATCGTTTTCAGGCCTTACCAATGTCGACGTTGCAATTACGCCAGTCCGGATATGTACAAATTGAAACGCCACATGCGAGTTCATACTGGTAAGCGAGTATTTATTCCAAGTTTTTTTTTGAATTTTATATTCAGATGCGTGCATTTTCAGGCGAGAAACCGTACGAATGCGACGTCTGTTTACAAAGATTCACTCAAAGCAATTCGTTGAAAGCTCATAAGAAATCGCATACCGGCAGTAAACCGATATTCCAATGCGAATATTGCCCGTCCACGTGCGGTCGAAAAACGGATTTGAAAATTCACGTTCTCAAACAACATTCGAGCGTCGGTGGACCGTTCGAGTGCAAGAAATGCGGCCAGCGATTAGCGGATCGATACGCGCAGAAGATGCATCAACGCAGTCACGACGGCGAACGATGCTTCGCGTGTACGAAGTGCGGTTATTCCGCTTATTCCCAAAGTCACCTGGCCAGTCATATGAAATTGCATACGTCGGAACGACCGTTCGCGTGTTCGGTACCGAATTGTCCGGCCACGTTCAACGCCAAGACGAAATTGAAACGACATTGCGAATTGGCGCATCCGGATAATAATTCGATCGCCGTCGACGCGTTGGGCGACGAATCGAGCGCCAAATTCGATTGCTCGTATTGCGGGAAACGATTCTTGCGAGAAGGATTCTTGAGGAAACACGAGAAAACGCACAGATTGGCGACGCCCAAAGAAGAAGCGGGAATTCGAATTCGGATCGAGATCGAAAGCGACGATGAGAGCGACCGGGATCGCGCGTCGACCGCGGTGAAAGGAAGTTGGTACAAGTGCACGAATTGCGAAGAAACGTTCAGGCAATTGGTGCAGTTGGAACGGCATTGTCAATTGGAACATATCGCCGCTGAAAGTGCCAGTTACGTATTGACGCCTGCAACGCCGAGGAAACCGTCGGTGGATCGTCCGGAATCAATGCCAACGACGTCCGGGCAAGTGGAAATTCCAAAAAGTCGTGTAAAGAAGAAACCAAAGCGACCAACAAGGAATTCGAGAAGGCGAGGGCCAGTGAGGGCAGCGAAGTTGGCTGTTACTAGAAATCAGGTAAGGAATGATAGACCAGTGATTCTTGCCAGTTGGGTCTTGGGAGCGACCCTCTGTGATTGGGTCGCTTGACCAGTGTCCAGCGGATGGTGCTGGCGGACCTTGGCATTATCGTGAACCATCTTGGAAGTGACTGGCCTGACCAGCGTCCAGCGTTATCTGCCAATTCATGGCGTCTGTCATGGATGATAAAAACCCACTTTTTCAGACCTCCGCCACAACGAGCGGTTTATCATCGAACGTTCAAGAAGATCAGCATATGCGAGATTTGGAGAATTGTTTCGGATTCGGCGATGCGGATACGACGTCCGGAGAACAAATCGATCCAAATGCTACGCCTTCCAATGCCACCAATGGGAGTGTACGTTTTGAAACCGTTCGCGTATTATTAAACGATACAATCGATTCATCGTTTACGAATGATAATTAATGCAATCGCACCTAATAAATCGATGGTTTTTAAAATCATTTTCATGAAGTTGTTTTTCTATTGTACTGGATTCGTTTCTTCGGCTGCCGTTTTTGGTACTATGAATGGGCTGTCTATTGGAATTGTACCACTGCAAAAAAAGTTCATGTATGTTTTAAATATTTCAAATATATTTGTACCATTTCGAAATGACGACGTCTTGTGTTGGGCGATCATTCTTGGTTTCGGTATTCTCGATTTTTCTGACTACATCCATGCCTTCCAAGACCTAGAATCGGATTTGGATGCGATGTTGGATCGGGGATGCCAAATTGGGATGTGTCAAATCCAAAAGTATGGATCACCTTTCCGAAAACCACATGTTTTCCATCCAACCATGCAGTGCGTACTGTAGTGATGAAAAATTGACTCCCGTTCGTATCCTTGCCTGCAAATGCGATCGATTACTGATCAGAAATCAACGATTCGACTGATCTGATACTCGGAATACGTACCAGCATTGGCCATGGACACCCAACCGGCGCCGTAATGAGAAAGTTTGAAATTCTCGTCCACGAATCGATCTCCGTAAATGCTTCTGCCGCCCGTGCCGTCGCCTTTCGTGAAATCACCGCCTGAAGAATCGGGATTGCGAAATCTGATTGCGCAATATTGTGTATTTAAATGCTTGATGCAAATATGTCAGTGAATATTGCGCAATATCAATAGAAAGATGGGAAAGGCAAGTTGCGCAATTTTGTAGGTAAGAATTGCGCAATAAATTGCAATGGATCAGTGAAAATTGCGCAATGTCTCTAGCAAAATCGAAAGTTCAATTGCGCAACTATTGCAAAGGATCAACCAGACTTTTGCAACCCTGGCAAAGCCAAATTGCGCAATCTCTGCTATCACCGCGTCAATGCGAACCTTGAAGCATGAAATTTCTGATAACTCGATGAAATTTCGACCCCTCGTACGTGTCGTTATTCCCGTTATCGCCGGTGCATAATTTGACGAAATTATCCCTCGTCTTCGGCACAATATCGCCGAATAATCCGATCACTATACGTCCGATTTGATCGTCGCCTATTTTTATATCCATGAATATTTTATCGGTGACCAATGCGTCCAAGTCATCCGCGTGCTAAAATTTGAATTTTAGCTTGCTTTAAATCTGGCCATGGAATTTTTGGTTGCAAAATCTAGATTTTTTAGCTTGCAAAATCTGGCCATGGAATTTTCCATGGCTAAAGCATGCGTGGCTTACTGTAACTGCATTTCCAATTCCGAGTAAAACTACGAGCACCAACATTGAGGCCATGATGTTCTGGAAAAGTAAGAAATTTCCACCGAACTTTTCTACCCAGTTCAAAGTTAGACTACGGAGTAAACAGAAATTTCACTTCATTTCAAGAAGTTCGGGGAAAACTAGTTTCCAAAGTTGTTTTGTCTGAACTTTTCTTGTAACAGTCACGAAATGTCTTGGAAAGAATTGGAGTGTGGCGTTGCATTACTGAAAATATGAAAGGGTCAAGAAAGGTCGAGAAAAAGTTTACAGTTGAAAAATAATTGATGTCCTGGCATAAGTGAAAAACTGAAGTATTGCTGAAATTGGTAGGATCATAGCATCTATCAATGTGCAATATGCAAAAATTTTTATAGCTGAGTGATCTTGCATAATCCAGATTAACTGTGAGCACTCAAAAAATCAGTGACCTTGGACATTGATAATCTCAAAATCGAGATTTTGTATAAAAACTCATGTGATCAGTAATTATAATGCAATTTTATTGGACGCTCAGCTACGCTGAATCGCATAGGCATGTCCATTTTGATCAAAAATCGATATTTCAGGAATCGATAATTTTTATCGATTTACTATTCAGTGATCAGAAGCGAGTTTACATGTGATCATTCGAAAGATCATATTCACTTTTATTGGAATCCATGCTTAAATGTCCAAAACGGAGCAATTTTTTTGGTTCGGAGAGCCTTTGAAAATTGATCTTTTATTGCGGTTACAGTATGCCAGTGTATGCAAAATGTGATGCCAAAATTTAGCATACATTTTGGAACTTTCTGACCTCATCCCAAGGGCATTACTCAATCGATAATCCTGATTTAAATATGCGTTCCGATAGAGTCGATGATGCTCTATCAAGTGATGGCGTCAGAATTGATCAGCAATCGATATTTAGGAAATCAATAATTTTGATCAAATTTTTAAATGTGCTTGCTATTGCAAAAATAATAGCAGCACGATGATCAGCATGTTATATTATCCTACAAAAGATGCTTTTACTGCATCTGTCGTGTCAAATATCGATTTTGAAATTTCAAAAGTGCCTATCCTTTGTACATGATCATTGGTCATGGATATTTTTACAGAATGAAGCCAGAGCATGGCATGCGGGTACGTTTTCCTGGACAATCGCTCATGGCGGATCTAATGGTGATATCAAACTCATCCTATCACCTCTCTATCAGAAAGTGATCATTTTGATCAAACTCCCGAATATGACCGTACGACCAAATAAATGTCATTTTTAGAATCAGCGTGTTGACCTGATTCAGAAAATGTGCATTTCGTTCATTAATCACACGTTATTTCAAGATTCGAAATTTTAAAATTGCTTATTTTCTATACATAATGTTGTGTGATCGAGAATTTCCCATAAAAATGCATGTACCGAAGGCATGTGGGGGTGTTTTTCTATAGTATCGATCATGCTTTATCCATTGATCACGATCTGATCACTTGGAAATCGATATTTCAAAAATCGATACTGATAATCAACTCCGTCAATATTAATCAAACGCCAAAATGAGTGCGATTTTGGGGGAATCAGCATGCTTTTCCGATCACGAAAATATACTTCTCAACGATCAATAACGTTGAAATCGAATTGCGAAATTTTATTTTGTTACCCTTCAGCACATGAGTTTTGATCGTGATTGATCAGTATCGATTGACTAGGACCATCTCATAAATAGATAGGCAATTTACAGGCATTTCCTGCTATCAAAAATCGTGACAATATTCCCAAAGCGAATGCCAATAAATGCGTCTGATTTCTATGCAAAAAGGGACCAGGGCCCTTTTCAAAAAGCGAACACACCAGAAAATCAGCTTTCCAACGATTTGCAATGCCCAAAATCGATTCCACCTGATCAGGATTGGATCGATCACATCCGCATGATCAATTTCTCACATCAGGGACTCGATTAATATCGATTGGGACGAATAAAATGCGAATTTCCATTCAAATTTGACATTTTCACTCACGCCAAACGCATTTTAGCATTGGAGTATAGCTTTAGTAATTGAGCATTGCTCAAACAGCCTTGATCTTCAGTGCGTTTTGACGATTTTTCGGGGCTCCGCTCCCAACGATGGTGTACGTATTCCGAAGTACACCTGCCGATGCTGGTTAAAGCATGTGAAAACGCGTTCACAAATGACAAGATATCCAATTAGCTGTGGAGAATTCGGTTTTGGTTTAGTTTCATGATCCATGTGTTAGATATTGGATCTGAATAATTTTGATTCGCCTGATTTGATTGCCATATGGTCCAATCAGCTTATCAGTAGCATTTGTTATGCTGAAAATGTGCGTATCGCAATTTCGTTATCACTGATTTCTGACATCAGAAATCGCCTCCATCGATGTCCATTATATTCCGTTTGACAAGCGGAAGCATGAGGAACATGCGGAAAGCACGGTATTTCGCGTTTTCTAATCATTGGCTGCCTTTGAATACAAGAAGCACGATATTTCCCTCCATAATATTTGAATGCCGGCATAAGTAGACTGCGCCTGAGCATCAGCACTGTGCGCGTGCACTACAGTATGCCTTGCATGGAAAATTGGTCGATTTCCCCGAAAATTGTCGAATTTTGCAAAAATCGGTACTGATTCGTGATATTTATTCCAGATATGGCCACCGCATCGTTTTGGCGTACATTATTCACCAGTGATTCCGTACTGCTCAATCGTTCCGTTGAGAAATCGGTGAATTTCCAAAATATTCGTTATTTACGCGGTGCCAGCAATAATCGTAGCGATGGATTTTACGCCGGTTCATATTTTACCGATACGTCGGAGAACAAAGATCAATACGGTGCATTATCGTTGCAAAATATTCGCGGTCGACCGTCGATGAATACTCGAAATTATGGGAGCATCAAACAATCTGGAATTTCTTCTTCACACGGCGGAAATCTAGGCGGAAATTCCGATGGTGGGCCGACGAATATTAAATGTCCGAAATGTTTGGTGAATTGCCGCAGCGAAACGTTCATATGTAAGTGAATAATTTAAGATTTCGATACCTGAATTGAAAATGATCATTTTCAGCTTCCACTCGAATATTATCGTGCCCTGAATGTCGATCTTTATATTTCTACCCGTCGACGGACACGGATGATCGGAAAACGCATGAATCTCGACGTAAATTATTCCCGGTACCCAAGGAGGTAAGAAATTTTCATTTTTATATGCCTTTTCTCTTGACCAGAAGGGAATCTTGGATGGGTCAAATTTTTTGATTCCTATAAATATTTCGACCTCATGGCATAAATGGCTTGAATTTTCAGATCATGGATTATTTGAGCAAGTATATTATCGGTCAAGATGTGGCGAAGAAATCCTTATCAGTGGCCGTTTATAATCATTACAAACGTATCAATTATTGTCCACGACCATCGCCTATCGGAGGCCAATCGTCTGATTCGGATTTCGGAGGAACTGGTAAGAATTGCTTGATGATTTTTCTGATCATTTCCTAAATATGCTTTTCGTTTCAGAAATATTTACGAGCGGCCTATCTCGTTATGCCAACGTGGTTCGCAATGGTCGCGATTATGAAAAGGTGAAACCGGAGATTAAGAAGAATACTTCGGATATTATCAAATCCGCCCATCACGAATTGCGATTGGAGAAATCGAATATAATATTATTGGGCCCAACCGGTTCAGGTGAGATTTGATTTGGTTTTCAGAAATGCGAGACATGAATCACTGAGACTTGTTTGCCTTGCTGAGCAGCCAGTCAGGTTTTGCATCACAAACTGACGACCATCTTTCCTTTTCAGGAAAAACGTTACTTGCCCAAACAATCGCCCAATGCTTGGACGTACCGTTCGCTATTTGCGATTCCACGGCGTTGACTCAAGCCGGTTACGTTGGAGAAGACGTGGAATCAGTCATCGGTCGATTATTGCAAGAAGCCAATGGAAATGTGGAGAAGGCGCAAATGGGAATTATATTCTTGGACGAAGTGGACAAGATCGGATCCGTGCCTGGAATACATCAATTGCGAGATGTTGGCGGTGAAGGAGTGCAACAGGTGAGTGATTTTGAATTTTCATTATCAGAGTCCTGAATTGGAACTTCTGGTTTCATCGACGTCAAGGCCAGTGACATTAATGCAATGCCTTTTTTTTCAGGCGCTATTGAAATTATTGGAAGGCACTGTCGTTAATGTAACGCTGAATGGTGGTAGTCGGAAAATGCGTGGAGAAACCACTCAAGTGGATACGACCAACATTTTATTCGTCGGATCCGGTGCGTTCAATGGGTTGGATCGGATTATTGGAAGGAGGAATTCGCGAAATGTAAGTGCCGCCGTTCAAATGTCATCCTCAGCAAATGCGTTGCATTGGCGTGGATTACAGACAGAGGGATTTATTTCAGCACGTTGGATTCGCAATGAACGATGGTAAATCGATGGCGCATAGCAATGCTGGTAAATCGATCGATATTCACAATACAAAAGACAATATCGCAGAGGAGAATGCGGAACGCGATACATTATTGCGAAATGTGGAAGCACGTGATCTTATGGAATTTGGAATGATTCCTGAATTCGTTGGTAAGTGTGCTTGGCGTTTTGAACAAGCTACATGACTAACAACCTGAACGCATATTTCAGGCCGGTTTCCAGTCATCGTACCATTCCAAACGTTAGGAATCGAATTATTAGTCCGCATCATGAAGGAACCCAGGAATTCGTTATTAGCTCAATACAAAGCGCTGTTCAAATTGGATGGAGTAAGTGTTGAGCATTATTCTCAAATCCATCAACTGAGACGTGCCCCGTTTCGCAGGTGGATTTGCAATTTACGGATGATGCGTTAGTGGCCATATCTCGATTAGCTTTGGAAAGGAAAACGGGCGCTCGTGGATTGCGAGCGATTTTGGTAAGTTGGTTTGATTGTTACTCGAATGACCTAACCTGCAGTCGTATGAATATTGCGCAATATCATCCAAATCTCATTTTCAGGAAGAAATCTTATTGGAACCTATGTTCGAAACGCCTCGAAGCGATATTACTGCCGTTATTGTAACCGCTGAAGCCGTGACCAAACAGAAACCAATTCAATACATTCGTCACTCGCCGAAGCACCAATACGATCAACGTGAATTCGAAGTTTCGTCGCGTCATTAGAAAAGTATTAATTTCAGTTCCGAGCTATATTTTATGATGTCTGATTTTGAAGGCTGTGTGTGTCCAGCTATGAGAGTGATTAAAAAATTTCAACTAAGAATGCTTGGTATTTGAATGTATGCGGTAATACCGCTTGAATCTTTGGATTATTGGCTTATGATATATGAATTCATGATCTCGCGTTTAGGATTCAAAGTTCGGGCGGCGATATCAAGTGATCGATCAACCCAAAGTCCGTATGGATTCGTATCAAACAAGTCCAGTTCTGGTTGCGGATTCCAGTATCCAATCGACGCCTATTCACCCAATGATGGGTGTACCGATCAGACACCAAATGCGTCCACCAATTTCATCCGGACCACCCAGGATTCCGGCATCTCAACATCGACTGCTTCGACGTCAACATGCTCAAATGGCACGTCAACGAGAAGCTCATCAACGTTGGATGGCCGATCAACATCGACAACGAGCAATGCATCAACGCCAATCGCAACCATTGGTCAATGGATTGAACGATGTCGCCGCTGCTCAACGGACCGCGGCGGCGGCAGCAGCTGCAGCAGCAGTGGCCACAGCGTCGAATTTCCTCTATCCAACATTCTACGGGAATATGGCTCCATCGCAGCAATTGATCCTGGAATCGTCGCCGACAGTGATCGCCCAAACTACCATATCGGGTAAGTTGGTTTTGCAGTGCTAATTCGGGTCTATCGCTGCCAATTGGGCAGCGATCACAGGCGCATAATCATGCACCATGACGCAATGCGTTCTAACAATCGCGTTTTTTGCAGGTACGCCTTTCCAATTGGTGCAACCTCAAGACGTGGCCATGGAACGTTTATTCGCTCCGATCGCTGCGGCTGCCGCAACTCAAGCAACGTTGACCACGGTTATGTCCAGCGGCGTCGGAGGGACTGCGGTCGCGTTTCGATCAATGCCAACAATGAATGCCACGACGATCATGCCGTTCATTCCGTACTTTTGGGTGGATAATTCGCAATTTCGTCATTACTATCATCATTCGCCCAATCCTGGTATGGTGGCTTCGCGTCAATTGGCCGAGCTTACGGATTTACCTCAAGGCGCTACGCGTCAATCGATCGAAAAGCATACGTACGTTCGCGAATATCGACGCCCGAAAGAATCGGTGCCTATTGGGGAAGAGGAGAAATGTTCAATTTGCATATCCGAATTCGAGCAGGACCAACAATTACGCGTGCTGAAGTGCAAGCATACGTTCCACGTGGAATGTATCGATCGTTGGTTATCGCAGAATAAGAAATGCCCGATTTGTCGTTTGGATATCGATCAGCACCAATGATCGCGATCCGAATCGATAGCACGAATTTTCTGATTAGGAATTGAGACATTGCATTTGCTTTACGCACTTTATTAAGTTCGGGAACGATTTTGAGAGTTGGTTTTTTCGACCAGGGAATGTTTTTTTGTGGTGATTGATTAGCATGTGATCGTTTTCTTTTGAGCTGAGATAGTATTTTTTCGTGTTAAAGTATTTGGGTTTTTGGCTTCATTTGTGGTGCATGTTTCAGCGCTGCCTATTGTATGAAAGGATATTTGATTTTGTTGACGTGTAAAATTTTGAAAATATCGACTGATTTTGTATCAGGTATACATTGATTATGGTTCAGCACACGAAAATCAGAAGTTTCAATTTTGATAATTGAGCCGAAAAATCAGTGGATAGAAAGCATGTAATGGTGTTTTCCTACATAAAAGATAATGCTCTATCGATTGGCAACACACCGATCATCTGGAAATCGATTTCGAAAAATTGATATTCTGATCAATTTCGTAAAAATTGACTTTTCATCAAAACAAACGACGCCGTCGTGTTCAGCGTGGTTAGTTGTACCAGGAAAAATGCTTCCTGATAAAAATTTCTGATCGTATTGCCCTTGTGAATCGCTCTGAAATCGATAATTATTGAAACTTTTGGACCTCTTCATGAGGCCGTTACTCAATCGATATGCCTGATGAAAACACTTTTTCCTGAACATTCGAGCATGCGCTATCCAACGATCACATCAAAATCGCTCACCGATGGATAGTTTAGAAATCGATAACTCTGATCAATTTATCGATTATCGATCATATAGCGAAATAAATGCGATTTTTGAAATAAGCGTAGCTGTTTTATTAGGTATTCATCTTTGCTTGCTCAAATTTTCGTAAAAGAGTGTCTTGAGTGAGCGTTTGAAAATCTCGGATCATAGCGGTTACAGTATACCAGGGAATGCTAAAAGTGAAGGCAAAATAGCGTACATATTCAGAACATCTGGGCCTCTTCCCGAAAGGTAGTGAATTCAAATTTTGTCATAAGTATATTCTGCAGGTATCGTGTCACGAGTGTGGCAAAGTGCCAGGAAAAATTCAGCCGGCTGGTTCGAGAACATTCTACGAGGTCATCCTACAGGAAGAAGCTTCTTTGAACGAGTTGCGTAGTTCAGTCAGTGAAAAGTCCATAAAAACAGCTTGAAACAGCTTGTGCTTTGGATAAAGGCACGTATGTCAATATTCCTAAATCCATATTATTGGTCAATACTAATAGCTACGAAGAAATTTTGTCATTATCAAAAACTATAGCCATGGCTGAATCGACGAAAATGATTACGTGAGTAATTTCAGATTTTGTGATAGCTGGGAATATTGATCAGATAAATTATCAGGCCAGATTATCCCCTGATCCATTTTTTGACAAATTTCTGGAGACAAATTATTGGATTTTTATCAAGCTTGGAAAAATTTCACACTAGACCGAATTGATTGCGTAATAATTTCTTTTGAAATCATTGCTGTAATGTCATCATGCGATGATATAATTCACTCACTCAACCTCAAAATGTGATTGGTCAAAAATTATTGAGTCTAAAAATGACACAAATTTATCTAAATTCTTAGAATTGAGCATTTTTCTACTCCTAAAATAATTTTTAAATACGTTTATCAAATCAAGACTAATCTGTCTTCGTATTTTCAGGTTAACGAAACAGTACTCGATCCACATGGACCCGGGATCCAAGTACTGTTCCTGATGTCCCCCACGCCGCTCACGGAATAACACTGATCGAAAAGTGCACAGAGGGCAGCGGTGTGGGGTTCAATAAAGAGCCCCCTGTGATTTTGAGCGATGTTAGTATCGCTGATTTAACGGTAAGTGATTTTGAGGTGGTACGGCATGGGCAAACCATAGCCTTCCCTTTTGGGGGAGGCTTGCTTGGCTGCTTATGCCCCAGTGCACCCTTGGCTATTGGTATAGTCCCACCATGGTGGAACGGTAGCATGTGGGTCACCGTACCCGCGGTCCGCAGTCCAAGTCCCTGATTGGATCACAGTTTCTCCAATCACAGTCAGGCCTGACCATATCCACTTTTTTAGAGCAATGATCTGGCTACATCTGGCGAAGTCGGTTTGGAATTTGTATTCGACGTTGGCGACGATGATTTCGACGTACGTTGGCATGCCACGATTTATCCGGATGGTCATCTATTGGTACACGTACCGAGTATGGCTTTGCCAGAAGGATCGAAAGAGAGGTATGTACTTTAATCTTGATTTTATGGAGGGGCCCTTTACCCCAGCCGTGGGCTGGGGTGGGGTCCTCTGGATACCTGTGGATGACATCTGCAAGATGCCATGCCATCTTGCCTGTGACATTTAAAATCGATTTTTTCCTTTCAGTTTCATTCGATTGCTGGAATTCGCGGAGGAAGATTTGCATTGCCGCGAAGTGTACGTTCAAATCGACAAGGATCGATCGGATCGCGCTCATCTGATACGCGCGTTCATGTATTTCGGATTCACAATGCTGCCGCCTGGCGTGTCTCCCATGCACAAGAAGAATCCGGACGCCGTGGCAATGGTGTATCGTATCGAATAATTCAAAATTCTCGATCACGGATCACGCGAGAAATGATTTGTATTAATCTGCTTTTTGGGGGTTTATCTTAATTTGCTGTAATTTGCGTGTGGGGATTTGCTTTTGATGCATTGCGTTATACGCATTTTAATGAGTATCTCATTATGTGTGGTAATAATTGAATGGCATGATAACAGTCTTGTGATTCTGGGGGGGGGGGGTCGCGTGACTTGGAACGTGCTTAGGCGATGGGAAAAAAGTTGTATACGTGCATTTTTCATCTCATCCAGGCGAATTGGCAAGAAAAACTAGCCTTCGTTTATGAAAACCTGGGAAACCAGGCTCAGTATTGACAGAAATTCAATACACTTTACATGAATTGAGTGGTGTAAAATGGCTTGCCTGCATTTGTCACAGCTGACATTGAAATGTGCAGACCGGAAATGCTTCGAGGATTTTTCTCCCGGCTAAAGAAGCAAATCTTAGAACATGCGTGTGCCTGGTGGGAATATTTTTGTGAAGAATTCTCAGGCGGAAGTGCGAGAAAAAATCACTCGAGGCCTTGCACATGGGGTTACTGTAGTGCCTGCAGATTTCTGCTATAGCTGCTGCTGGGCATTGTCCAGCTTCACGACAGTAAGATCCAGGAAAAGACAGAAATTA
>JAQIWJ010000923.1:0-14760 GCA_034695185.1 Discolaimus major
CCGGTTTTAGAACTGATCGACGAATGCGCCGATCCGACTAAGAACGATTGCGATCCGCATGCCATATGTATGGATAATCCCATCTCTTACGAATGCCTGTGTAAAGAAGGATATCTGGACATGTCCGAACAACCGCAAAGCAGACCGGGGCGACATTGCGTCCCGTTGGTGAACGAATGCAACGACACTCGGACCAATGATTGCGATCAAAAGAACGCCGATTGCCTCGATTTACCGGGCGGATTCACGTGTAGATGTAAAAGCGGATACGTGGATGCGTCGCCTAATCCCACCAGATCGCCTGGCAGGATTTGCGCGAAGAAAGGAGCCGGATGTGCGAATAGGAGTAAAAGTGGATCGGATGATTGCAGCCAATTCGCGGATTGCATCGATACTAACAGCGGATTCAGCTGCAGATGTAAATCCGGATACGTCGACGTATCTCCGGATGCTGTGAATAAAAGTGGAAGAGTGTGCAAACAAAGTAAGCTTTTTGTGGCTGTTTTGATACATCAGATGCAACTGATCAAACTTGACTTTTAATTTTTGAAATACTTCTGGACAAAAAGATTCAAGTCACAAAATTTGCATAATACTGTACAGTAACATTTTTCGAAATTTTCCCATAGCCTGTACAGTATACCGCAAGAAATGTAAGCAAGGATTACTGTATCAAATATACCTGATCAAATGTACCCTAATTTCTGCACAAATTTTCCCGATTAGATCATGAATAATCGTTCATAAATTAGATCAGTATTATACCCAATTTAGTACAGTATGCCAGGCCAGTCTTGGCCCAGTTTTCCGTTCAATACTATCCCAAATTCTATAGCGATATTAGTACCAATTTCTACTCGAATAACCCTCGGTTATATGTACACATAAAAAATAGGCAATTCGCCTGAATAATAAATTCAAATAAATTCAAATATTTTCTACGCGGTTTTTTTCAGTAATCAACGAATGCTCGAACGCCTCATTGAACGATTGCGATCCGAAGAATGGCGAATGCATTGACACGTTGGATTCTTATGCGTGCCGTTGCAAATTGGGATTCTTGGACGATGATCCGGCGAAACCTGGACGAAAATGTTCGAATGGTGAGTTTTATGGGGTGTTTCAAACAAGTACTGGGTTAGTTGGAAAATTGAGAAGTGTCGATGTGCGTGGATGAGCTGTTGCACATAATCCTGAGGAATTTTCCTACTGGCCCATGGGTCTGATTATTCTGACTATTGCGCAATGCACGTTCAGCTGTTATACCTCTCTCAGGTGTGTCAAAATAGACAAATAGGATAATTCAATAACCAAAAAATTCCGAGAACATCCCACAGGAAATTTCCTAGTGGCCCATAGTCTGATTATTCTGACTATTGCGCAATGCACGTTCAGCTGTTATACCTCTCTCAGGTGTGTCAATATATGAAAATAACAGGATAAATCAATAACAGCTTTTGTCTTCCGAGGAGATTTATCCATGCAAAACAGATGTTTGACATATTCGAATGACCTTGCTCGTGTAAACATGTTAATCCCCCGAAAAGGAAATCACCGACGCTGTCTGCCATGATGATTTACCAGATTTGGTTGGTTACATTTCGATTTCTATCCCTCTTTTTACTCTGTCGAAATCGTCCTCCGTCCGTCGTCCATTGATGCGTTTCCTAGTTTTTCGAGCGTCCCTTTCGATTATAACATGCCAAATAAGGACAATGTACCTGTACATGAATCCCATGCTGTGAAAAATGCACATGCATTATGTGTGGTAGAGATTTTTGGCCTTTTCCGCCCCTTTTGGTTTGGCCTTGCGTGTATATCTGGCCATTGCTTCGCAGTGGAGTATAGACACAGACTCCTGTGGGAAGATTGACGAATTCGCATTGTTACCCTTGTACCGTACATCCTAAAAATGGACATCTTTTGGTCCACGTCGTCCAACTGATTCATGAGAAATGGCCCTGAACAATACTCATTTCATCCCCGCAGGCTAGGGTCAGTTCTTATCCCAGTGGATCATCGGTTTCAACCTGACCGTTTTTCATAGTTCAAACTGTGCATGTAAATCTATTTTGATTGCGATTTTTGGCATAAGAATCGTTCATTTTGGACACTGGCATCTTAATTGCGCATGGATCCATGGAATAAGGAGAAAGGTCGACTTTGGAGAAGTTTTCGTTCGCTTTTTGCTCTTCATGATCAACACACACACCCTAGAGTGTCATGGTGGCAGGAAATTGGGCTGTACATTTCTTTCCTAAAAGTGGGAAGGTGTCATCTTGTACGTTGCGCCTTTGAGACTGTGCGAATGAATCGGTCGTGGTTTGAACGTGATGCCAGCGATTGGTTCGAAGAAAAGGACGATTTACCTGGGCACTTGATTGTTGGAGCCGCCAAAAAAGGAATTCCAACGATTATTACATAACTCTCAGAAAACTTCAGGCCACGCTCTGTGGTGTGCAGTTTGGAAATTTGTCTCCTCCGACTTCGACCCCGAGTACAGTTTAGTACTGTACATTTCTCTGTTCATCTCTGGGTACCGCCTTTAGTACTATCTACCAGGCGTCAACGTTTCCGTTTTCCAAGTGGGATCAGACTGGAAGATACTCGGTCCAGGTGGATCGTCACCTTTTTCTCAGAACACACGTAGCCCGGAAAGGAAGGAGGCGTCGTGAACTTAACGGGACGCACGTTTGTTCTTTCATCAAGACACTCGGTTCATTTTCGATTCGTTTCGAAAATTGCGCGGTTCGGTATTTTTAAAATTATTGGTCACACGTCTTGTGTTGTTGGGTTGAGTCGTCAATTTTTGCCTACGATGACAGTAGACTTCGAGCTATGATCAAATTACTGTATTCGATATTGGTCATTTCCATAATCGGACTGGACGATTCGATTCTTGCCAAGGAATCGGCAAAAGGCGAGCAACCAGTTTTTTGAAGTTGGGTCTGATTCGAAAAATCTATGATTGATTGGATGATGCTGGCATCCTTGTCTGATCCATCCCAAATGTGGACCGTGTCCACAAAATCTGCGAATCTGAATTTGATTTGCCACTTGGCAGGATGCCAATGTGGCATACTTCTCTGATCAGTTCCAGATGTGGACCATGTTCACATTACCAAAATTGTTATCAGCACTACTATCACAGCCAAAATTGCAATGCTGATCATCACCCACAATCAATTTCAGCCGTGCTGAAATCCTTGCATTTTCAGCTAACGACCCATGTGTGGATGGTACGGACGATTGTGATCCATTCGCTACATGCTTGAGTTTGGGTCCAGGCCGATACAATTGTTCCTGCGCCAGTGGATTTATAGACGTTTCGCCTGATCGTACGAAAACCGGCCGAGTATGTAAACAGAGTAAGTGTCATTTGGGTAATTGTAAATATTGTAATTCAAGAGTCATGATATTTGAACATGACCTTGGGTTCGGCACGTGCACTGGACCTGATGCGGATCAGATATTTTGAGATCAGATTTCTGGTGGCTGAAATTTGTGTTTATAATACTGTCAGATGAACGGTCTACTGTAAATTTTCGATTAGCATGACTTGACGCAACCAAAAAATTCAAAAAATGTCTCTGTGCTGTGTGCTACAGTAAGACAACACGCCCATCTTGATTCCCATGTGTTTAATGTTCAAAATTTTCCAGTTCAATGCTTTCTCAGTTTTATATACACACCATATTGAGACGACCTGAAGAAATTATCGCAAATAGGGAACGTCTAAACATGTCACCATCATTTTTTCGTCCCTAAATGAGTCGTTGTACGAATTTGACACGAGGCACTTCGCCGAACGAAGATTGTTTTGTAACTTTTTTCCCCCCTATCCAACTGTATGTGGAGCAGACGGAAGATTTTAGGGCGTTTTCTCACTAGGTCACTCGGTTCAGCCCAAGTCTTACATGTCTTTTCACAAATACACACGCCCCCTAAGGCTGTGTTGCGAATTGCGCAATCGCAGCTTAAATAATCGCCTAAATTTGTAGTCGTGGACGAATGCGTTTTGGGCACTCACGGTTGTGATCCGAGGGCAATTTGTAAAGATACACCGGATGGGTTCGAATGTAAATGCCCCGACGGTTGGAAGGACATTTCAAACGACGCGAAAAAGCCTGGCAGAAAGTGTGAAAAACGTAAGCCGTATGTGTATTTTTTTAAAAATGGCTCTAAATTTTGAAAAAATTCAGGCGACAATGAATGCTCAAATAAGACCCTGAATGATTGCGCAATCGAAGCCATCTGCACGGATACCGATGTTGGATTCTCGTGCCAATGCCCGACAGGATATTTGGACGTTTCTGCCCAATCCAAGAAACCGGTTGGACGTATTTGTCAAGCATGTACGACCTCGGCTAATATGCTAATTAGCACATGCAAAATTACATGCTTTTTCAGTGAAAAATGAATGCCGAAAACCTGGCTCGCATGATTGCTCGTTAAATGCGGATTGTATCGATACGGATAAAGCGTATTTATGCAGATGCAGGGATGGATTCATCGACGAATCCATCGATCCGATCAATAAACCCGGCAGAAATTGCACACCCGGTATGTACATACACCCTACTGATTACAGTGATCATTTAAATTTTTGAAATTATTTAGAAAGTAAACCAGTATTGAAACCCGAATGCGACGTCAACGACCCGTTGGGATGTAAAAAAGACCTACTGGAAGTGTGTACGTTCGTCAATGGTACTTACAGGTGTCTATGCCCTCCTGGCGTATCTCGATTGCCGGATGGAAAGTGCAAAGGTAAAATTTGGGCGATGGTAGAGGGAAAACGTTTATTTATTCACAATACCCCCTGTTTGCTTTGAATTCGGAGGGGGGGGGGTGCTGAAAATGGATTTTACACGGGGCAAGTGGTTTCCCACCTGCGTTTATTTCCTCAAGTGGTCACTCGCTCAATTTATAAATGACCAAGGGGACAGGAAGCAGATTGGGTGGCATATGTATTGGAACAAAGCTGTTCTAAATTTGCGTGCATTATTTCAATTAGATTCGGATGAATGATTGCAATACAAAATGCAGCTTCTGTTTTGAAGGGGTCATAATCACTCAAAGCTAGGAACTGCTTTTGGGATGAATCTTATAGGTGTCACTTTCAATATGTCATGGTAAATGTCAACCATTGGGAGCTTCGCAATAATTAGCAAGCCAATATACTGTAAAAATATGCACGTATAATCATTATTCGAGTGGATACCAATCAGCCAGTCCTGATTGGTCAGTTCAAAAATATGCACAATGAAAAGTTTTGATCTAGCCATATTGCATGCAAGCATGCAAATGAAAACATGCAAATTGCTGGCAAAAATGTATTTTCATTTCAGTACTCAATGAATGCGCTGAATCTCGTTTGAACGATTGCGATCCATTTGCAACATGCATTGATCAACCTGATTCGTATACTTGCCAATGCATACCTGGATACGTTGATGTAAGTGTCCAGTTTTTGCACTGCATTGACATCGATAGTTTGTAAGTAAGAAAATTTCAGATCTCTCTGGACAAATCCAAACGACCGGGCCGCCTTTGTAAAGAAATTGTCAACGAATGCGGTGATCCTCACAGATACAATGTCACGTGCGACACGAACGCCGTCTGCGTTGATACCGAGACCGATTTCACGTGCAAATGCCAATCCGGATACGTGGACGTGTCCGAGACGGTCAGCAAATTGCCAGGCCGTAAATGCATCAAAGCCATCAATGAATGCTTGAACGCCACGTTGAATGAATGCTCGGAAAATGCGTTGTGCGAAGATGCCAAAGAAGGTAGCGGAGATCGATCGAGATCGATCTGATCTGATCACGATCGATCGATCGATCGATCGATCTGATCTGATCTGATCAAGAGTGATCGATCTGATCTGATCTGATCAAGAGTGATCTGATCTGATCTGATCACGAGTGATTTCAGGTTATACGTGCCGATGTAAGGAAGGATTCGTGGACGCATCGCCGAACGTGACAGCATATCCAGGACGAGCGTGTAACAAACCGAAACAGCCGTCGGCGAATAATCAAACCACCGATCCTCCGTTCTCGTTGGAACAATGCGATCCGAAGAATCAAGCTTCGTGCAAAGAGGGCGAATCGTGCGTGGAAACCGTGGGCAAATTCGTGTGCCAATGTTCGGCCGACGCTCAACGTTTCGACGGCGCGTGCAAGATCGTGCGAGCGTGCGATTCGAAACAAACGCACGATTGCGACAAGAACGCCATCTGTTCCAATGTCTTCAATTCGTTCACTTGTCAATGCAAACCGGAATATTTGGACGTTTCGCCGGATCCGATCCGGAAACCCGGCCGAAAGTGTAAAGAGATCATCAACGAATGCGCCGTGGCCGATATGAACGATTGTTCACCGTTCGCCACGTGCATCGATACCAGAGAAGGTGGGTTACTGTATTCGCACATGTGCGTTTTTTGGATTGCCACGGCATTCCAGACTAAACCTCAACCGCCACGACTGCATCCCCTCTGCCCTTCAATTTTGTAAACACGGCTAACAAAATAAGGCAGCTAATCTGAGAATCACCCATACTTTTGCACGTAATGGATAATCAATTCTTTCGTTAGCCGTGCAACAGCTGGAGGGAGTGGGGATCCAGACATGGCATTCTAGACTAAAAATATCATTCCATGCTGCATTGTGTCCAGAAATCATGCCAGAATTGCAGCAATTTTCAAATGTGATCCAACATTTTTCAGGCTACTCGTGCACATGTCGCAATGGATTCATCGACGTGTCGTCTTCATTTCACATGCCGCCTGGTCGGCGATGCCAAAATACGAGCAACGAATGCTCAGTGTCCACATTGAACACCTGTGATGATAATGCTGATTGCATTGACAGTAAGTGCCGGAGTCTGACTATTCTGACCATTGCGCAATTGCACATTTTCTGCGGTTTATGAAATATCGCAATAATGTTGCAATGGCAAGGCGCCCTTGCATAGGGCCAAATACTGTTTGACTATTCTGACCATTGCGCAATCGCTTAATTTTCAGCACCCGATAGTTATATCTGCCAATGCGCAACCGGATTCGTGGACGTGTCCAGCAGCGCCGACCTGCCGCCTGGCCGAGTCTGTACCATCCAAACGTCATGCCCCAAACAACCGACCGATCTCATGTTTCTGGTGGACGGTTCCGGAAGCATTGGATCATTCGTATTCAAAACAGAAGTACTTCGATTCGTGCGTGAATTCGTCAGTTTCTTCGATATTTCAAGCGAACAAACTCGAGTTGGTTTCATCCAATACAGTGATCAGCTACGTCACGAATTCGAATTGGGACAGTATCCGACGAAAGCTGATGTCGAACAAGCTGTGCGAGAAGTCCAATATTTGACCGGACTGACCAGAACCGGAATGGCCATTAGTGATATGGTCAAAGTAGGGTTCAGTGAAGGAAGAGGCGCTCGGCCAGTTGGATCGGGCGTCAGGAGAGTGGCCATCGTGATCACTGATGGACGGTCCCAGGATAATGTCACGCTGCCGTCCATCGATGCCAGGAAAGCGGATATTCTCATGTTCGCAATCGGAGTCACGGATCACGTCCTTGAATCCGAATTAGTACAAATCGCAGGAAATCGCGATAGAGTATTCCTGGTATCGCAATTCGCCGATTTGAACACCAGGCTTAGGAGTTTGATACAAAAATCAGCATGCCGTAAGTTGGTATTGAACTGTTGGGTATCGATCACTGGAATAATCGATTTTCAGCACCTCCTGTATCGCCATCAATCAATGCAAGTACTGAACCTTGTGATCCAATCACTCATATCCCTTGCGACAGGGTCAGGAATTTGGTGTGTCGCACTATTGGTGGTCTGCCAACGTGTACATGCCCAGCTGTATTTGATCGGCACCCGATCAGTGGCATTTGCGGTATGTGTTGCAATGAATGAATCAATGACACATTTCAATTTTCAAAAGCAAATGAACAATTCAGACGGTGCATTCATCAAAATTGTTTACATCCCAAACAAGCTAAATTTGATTGAATCATCAGTACCTACCTAAAGCATAATCTTATGCTCATAAGCTACTATCACCTTATTTCTTAAATCATTATCATAATTTCACTTGCCACGATCACGAATACCCAAGCTCCTGGTACAGTGGGCAACATTCCATTTGTTGCAGTAGACGTAGAGTTCAAACTATGGACCTCACCTGGTAAACGGGTGGATTCCGCCCTATCCATCTTTCTCAAATCAGTTTCCACCCTGGTTCCCAGGAATTCTTGCTACAGAAAACATAGATCTTTTCAGTGGGTTCGCCTGTATGGAATGTAATCAGCTCTGACAACTCATGCTTTTGCATAACTGTAAACGTATCCTCATAAGTATCATTCCAATTGGTCCATATTGAAGGTCCTACTGGCTCAGCTCAATATCCCCTATTCCATCATCCCACTTGGTGATTTTATGTCGCCCTATTTCCTGTAAAAGAAGCGGCCTCGAGTAGTCAAAGTCTTGATGTTTTCGAAATCTTACTTTCTCCGTACCAAGAGCTAAGTACAAGGAATTCGGGTGGCACGCCTTAGAAATGGTCCAAGCGAAATGAAGCCATTCCTTGAATTCGTGCAATCCGGGCAAAGTAGCATTGTATTTTGCACAAATTTCTCTGGCAATTTTTATCGAGAAATTGTACTTCTCATTGCCAAGTGGGATATTTGCCATTTCTGTAGCATTCTCAACCTCGAAATAACAAGCGCATGGTTTCCCTGGGCAATTAGTGGTTTTTCCATCCCAAAAGAAAGTGGGATTCTGATAATACATTGCACAACGGATTTCTGCTGGGACATGTCTGGATTTGTTGCAGAAATCCAGAACGGCCAAATTTCCCATTGCTGCCAAAGCCATGTTCAGTAGGAACACACTGAGCTTGAGAAGTTGACTGTACGGCCACTTCATTCTTCCAAACTTGGGGCACTGATGCTGTGAGAACTTCTGCCTGTTTGGCTTCAGACAGCAAATTTTTGCACTAGATCCTAGCTGATACAATTTCTGCTTTGTCTGATCATGAAAATTGCACACAACACATGGCCTTGATAACGTCTCAAATGCACCAGTATATATACCTGCATGCTTTACTCGAGTGTATGGTTCATTGATTATTTCTAGCCGATTCCCCAACTTTGCTTTTAAAGTGTAAAATTAGAGAACACAATTTAGCTGTAAAAACATCAGGGACTTTCTTATCGGATACAAAAACTGGTGAATTTCTTCAAAACAATCCTTTTGCCGAATAAGAGATTGCGTGAATTACTCTTACCAGGACTTTACTGCCATCAGTGCTAAAAAACCTGATTCAGCACTGCGGGCTCTTAGAAATTTGCGTAAGACTTATTCTAAAGCAAACAAAAACTACAAAGACTGCGAAGCCACCAAACTGTTATTGAATTGGACTGCCAGATCAGTATCATTTCAAGATAGATAATGATATAAACTGGCCAATTTTCTCATTTTGCAGAATTATATAAAACTAAATATTGTAACCTATCATATATGCATTTAGTTATGCCTGTTCAGAAAATTCAGTGCACATGGAAGTGAAATTATTTCAGGCGGCATCACATGTAATCCGGATTTGGTCACTTCATGTCCAGATCCAGAGATCTGTAATAAAACTCAATATGGAAATCACAGATGCGTTTGTCCAAAGGATTATTTCCGATTACCGCAGACTGGATTTTGCGGTATGCCCATTGCATGGTTGCAGCTCAACTGAAGGCTAATCGATAATTTTTAGTATCAGCCAAAGTTACTCCATTGCCTCAAACACCGCAACCACAGATCATATGTCGAGTGAACGACGCTTCCACGTGTCCAGCCAATGAAGTTTGCATTAGGAATGATCATGGAGTGAATGAATGCATTTGCTTGCACGGATTGGTCAGGCAACCACAGACTGCTGTTTGCGGTAAGCCATGACCATTCGTCATGATTTCTGGCGAGAAAAACTTGCGTTTTTCCAGCTCCTATCGGCTCTTGCAATCCGTCAGCCAAGAATCCATGCGATTCAAGACGAAAGGAAGTTTGCTTACCGGATGCTCAAAGCAATTACGTTTGCCAATGTCCTTCGAATTCCTTGCGTGATCCGGCGTCCCATACTTGCTGTATGCGAGCAACCGGCTCAAATTGCGCAATTTTTACAATTGTATTTTTCAGTGATCGATGAATGCAGATTGAAATTGCACGATTGCCATTCTCGTGCGAAATGCATCGATACGGTTGATGGATTTTTATGTCAATGCCCGGCTGGATTCATTGATAGAAGTTCGGATCCGATGCACGCGGGCCGAGATTGCATCGATAGTAAGCCGCGTGATAGTCAATTTTCGGGCCATGCATGATGCGGTTTATAGCCAGCAACGATTCGCCGTGCGAAACAGGTCGTCACAATTGTTCAGCCAATGCGTTCTGCTTCGATACGCCTGGCGGATTCGTTTGTCAATGCAAACCTCAGTTTGTGGATTTCTCACCGAACAGGCGCCAGTTTCCTGGTGTGGATTGCAGACCGAGTAAGGATGCTTTGGGCTGCTGATGATTGACCACTGGTTGACCATTGGGAATGACCAATCCATCTGGTCTGTCACGTGACTCCACAATGACCATTACAAACTCTACACTGACCAGACACGTGACTCCAAAGTGACAACAGGCTGACTCCTGGCATTGACCATTACAAACTCTGCACTGGACACTGGTCACTGACCTCATAATCATTTGCAGAAATCAACGAATGCAATGATCCAAATTTGAATAAATGCTCATTCAATGCTACATGTATTGATACAGGTATCGATTTTTTGATCACTTCTTGATCCATGTGATCACTGAAGTATGAATTTCAGAAGAATCATACGTGTGCATATGCAAACCTGGATTCATTGATCGATTCGCTTTGACAAATCCTGGCCGATTTTGTGAAGCAGGTATGACGATTGCGTGTTCATGATTCCAAAAATCATCATCGATTTTGCAGAAATCAATAACGAAGCGTGTAGAGCTGGTAATAACGATTGCGATCCAAATGCTCGGTGTATACCGCAAGGCCAAAATGGATTCGTCTGCGTCTGCCCGAGTGGATTCAAAGATCAATCGCCAAACGCCGAATCCAGGCCTGGAAGGGTGTGCGTCAAAAGTATGCGTATGCTTGCAATGGAAGCTTACTGTAACCAAGGTATTTGTTCAGTGATACCAGAATGCAGTAGTCGCAATTTGAACGATTGCGATCCAATAAACGGTATTTGCATTGAATTGGATGAAGGATATCAGTGCGGTTGCAAAGCTGGATTCTTGGATATCTCAACTGATTCAACTAAACCTGGACGAATATGCAAAGAACGTGAGTCCTTGCAGGTCGATTTTTGAATTCTATGGCAGCAATTGAGATTTCAGTGATCGATGAGTGCACATTGAAAAGGCACGATTGCGCTAGGGATGGAGGAATTTGTGAGGATACTGTAAGGATTATTCCGGATTTCTGGATCCCAGTGGTGTGATCGGAATGTGATTTTAGCCTGATAGCTTCACATGCCGATGCCAACAACCTGGATATGTGGATGTTTCGCCTGATCCACAAAATAAGCCAGGTATGTGATATGATCACATCTGTGATAGCTTATCAGCAGTCGCAAAAATCATGATCAATATCCGATCGCTGTATTTGAGTTCAGCAACGAAATTTTCAGGTCGTGTCTGCAAGAAAGTCCGCAATGAATGCGAAGAAGGCGCTCACGATTGCTCACCACATGCCAGATGCGTCGATACAGTAAGAATTGCTGATCTTTCTGATCACAGAATCATCAAACACGCATTATTTCAGCCTGATGCATTCACGTGCTTATGTCTGCCTGGATTCTATGACGTATCGACAGGTAATTTTGGTACTCAAAAAATTGCATAATCTAATTTGATGCAATTATTTCAGATCCAGTCAATAGACCTGGTCGAAGTTGCCTGAAAAGTAATTATACAAAATATGTATGATCTGTATCCATAATCGATATAAATCTTGCAGTTGTGGATGAATGCGCAAATAGTACATTGAACGATTGCTCGCCGAATGCATGGTGCAATGATACGGTGGTTGGATTCAGATGCCAATGCAGGCCTGGATTCAGGTATCCAAACCAAATCCATAAGCTGAACGCAGCTTCCAGATCCAAATTTTCAGGGATGAATCGCCGGATATTTTCAATCGGCCAGGACGAATTTGCAGACCTATTGGTATGCTCTGCAGACTGCAGTATTTGTTGCTAATCAGCTGATTTTCTTGCAGAACGCAATGAATGCCAATTGAACGAGCACGATTGCAGCGTTCACGCAGATTGCATTGATCTACCCGACGGATTCAGTTGCAAATGTCGATTAGGATTTATCGATCAATCACCGAATGTGGTCACATTACGTAAGTGACCATTGGTCACTCAGTGCAATTGTCCAGCAGTAATCATTTCTAGCTGGACGCTTATGTGTACCTCTGCCACCGTCCACACCAAAACCCGAATGCCGATTGGAAAGCATCAATTCGTGTAATGTGAATTTGAACGAAGTATGCCGACTGATCGATGGGAAACCGAAATGCGTGTGCCCGGAGAATTTCCACAGACATCAGCAAACAAGGGCGTGCAGTGGTATGTGACATATGTCCCCATCCAAACATACGGATTCAGAAATCCGATTTCAGTGATCAATGAATGCCTGTTTTTCACACTGAACGACTGCTCACCGAATGCGGATTGTATCGACGAATTGGAAGGGTACCGATGCCAATGTAAGAAAGGATTCAAAGATACGTCTCCGTCGCCAGCACGTCCAGGCCGAGTGTGTCAACCGTTGGTCAACGAATGCGCGTTCGTTCATTTGAACGATTGCCACCAAAACGCCGATTGCCATGATCTGGAGAACGGGTATCAATGCAAATGCCGGAACGGATTCATGGATTTGAGTCCGGATCCGGTGAATAGACCGGGTCGTATTTGTCATCAAGACGTGGACGAATGCAAGGATCCGGGATTGAATACGTGCGATAGGAATGCGAAATGCACGAATGAACGTAAGCGATCGCAGTGATCAGCGTGTGATTTTGGCATAAATCAGCTTATTTTCAGCATTCGGATACAAATGCGAATGCAAAGATGGATTCTTGGATATCAGTCCAACGCCGTCCATTCCTGGACGAGCGTGCAAATTGAGTAAATTTGCTCAGATATATCCACAGGATCATACTGTAATATGAATTTTGTAGTCGTCAACGAATGCTTGAACAAAACGTCCAATGATTGCGATCCGATTGCCAAATGCGTGGATACGCCTGAGAGTTATCGATGCGAATGCCCACAACAATCGACCGATATTTCCCCCAATCCATCTTTCCCAGGTGAGCCTGATGTTTGATCTTATACTCCATGGCGTGGAATTCGAATTTTTCCAAAAATTTCAAATCAATTCCCGCCAATGTAAACATTTCAGGTCGAGTATGTCAAGTTGATGTGGACGAATGTCGCCAAGGTTTGCACGATTGCGACAAGAACGCTATATGCAGAAATACAGAAGGGTCGTTTATTTGCCAATGTCCAAATGGATTCTTGGATCGGTCTCCCAATCAGGCGAAATCCGGTCGAGTTTGCATAAAATGTATGAATAATCTTGTGACACATCATTCGAAATTAGACAAATCGCTATTTTCAGTGGCCAATGAATGCACTGATGGCACTGCCAGTTGTAGTCCAAATGCCAATTGTCGTGATCTTGAGGTACGCAAATTTGTCATCATCCTGGAGCGTTCATGATTTCTTGATTCCAGGAAGGGTACACTTGCGAATGCAAACCAGGTTTCATCGATCGCTCACCATCGCGATCACAGCCTGGTCGTGTTTGCAGTCCTCCAAGTACGCCCTGCTTTCTGTTAAGCATTGCAAGCACAACCTGGTCGTTTTCAGCGATTTGCCCTTCAAATCACGAGTGCAGTGCAGCAGCCACCTGTGAACCTGTTGAAGGTGGATACACATGCAGATGCGTGCCTGGATATGTGGATGATTCGACTGATAAGAAGAAACCTGGACGAGTTTGTACTTTGGGTATGGTTGCCATGACAGTCAATGATTGGTTGCATAAATATCGATTGTGCATTGCAGATAACAAATGCCGTGATCCAAGGCTAAATAATTGCTCAATCAATGCCTTGTGCTTCTCTGTACCTCCCAATTATCGATGCGAATGCGTGCAAGGATTTATTGACAAGTAATCATTGCATGCAGTTTTGCAAGTCCTGGAGGGACATGGTGTCCGCAATCATGCAATCCTGATTTGGTCATGTCCCAAATGGTCACTGACCCAAATCAAAATCAGTCAAGATAGGTCATCCAACTTTTGAATTTTCAGGTCACCAGACCCCAATTTGCCAGGCAGAGTATGCGAACCAGCAGAGCCGCCTCCGCCTCCAAAGAGTAATAGCCGTTTGACCACTATGGAAAGGCATTCACAGGTGCTGTTTTCTAGAACGACCATGCCAAGACCCAGCGCTCAATGATTGCTCACTTTTGGGAACGTGTAAAAGCCTGAGTGTCGATTCCGATGAATACACATGCGTCTGTCCAGCTGGATACGATGATAGGTCACCAGATCCGATTAATAAGCCAGGTAATGCTGGTGTGATCATCAGCTGTCATCGATCAGATGCTGATCACTGATCAGCTATCATCGATCAGATGCTGATCAG
>JAQIWJ010000924.1:0-14700 GCA_034695185.1 Discolaimus major
TTACACAGGAATAAAGACAGTTCACCTCGAAATGGACGATCACCGCCAATAGCTCCATATTGACCAACTTGACCAATCGCCATGGAATCCAAATCGTTGATGTTCGAATTTCCGCCGAATGGAACTGAAAAAGCAAATCAGGAGCATCCATTTTTGCATGTCTCCAACAAAGGCTCATGCATTGGGGATTCTCACGGTCATTTGAAAATAATCCAAAGCTGGCAATAATTCTGCTCAGCTCCTGAGCATAAAATTCTGTTTTCATAAATCACATCCTCTGAAATCTTGTAATGCACTTTTTCTCTGCTGCCACATTTTGCATGTATAGCCTTTCTTCAACTCCTGGCGAAGATTGAAGACTAGGATGATCCAAATTCAATCGTCCAAATTGGCGTGTCGCCTGAAAAATAAAGCTGGATCAAGATTATGAAAAATCACAGCAAACGAGTCTTATCTGATTGAAGTGAAAAATATCCAAAATATTTCCAATTATTTGACTTTAGCCTGATCAGAAATTTTGCTGATCAGTTTCCACCTGCCGCCGCGTGGAGCCAGTCAATGGGCACTTGCTTTGACCAGCATTTCCCCCTCGTCGCAGCTTTGGCAGGCAAAAAATTTAGGTAAGCTGACCCGGGTTCGTTCTCTCCGCTGAACATGACTCTTTGAGTTGGGCATTGGAAAAACGCAGAAATGTGATGGAAAATGATTGGGAACTATTGCATGATCAATTATCGATGTCCGGAAGAGGTTCTTGTGTTCAGATTTGATCAAAATCACAAAAATTGCGAATTTTTAGGCATACTGTAATCAGTCATGTGAAAATTCTCTATACTCTTCGTACGGTGAAAAATCAATTTCCATGATCCGTGTGACTGGCTATTGGGTAATCGGTTACGGACACTTCCATTTTTCCATGGACCCATAATTATGAAACTGAGCAAAATATTGGTTTCGTAAATATCGATTTCTGAGTGATCAAAACGTGATCAGTCGATAGAGCGTAGTCGATTATCTAGGAAACTTGTCAATGCCACCTCTATTGAAGCAGTAGAAGCCAAAAATCGATCGGTCAAGATTATAGGGAAATCCAGATTTTCAACACCTCTTCATAAGTGCAATTTAAAAAAGTCGATCAACACAGCGGTTTTTTATATACGCGTGATCAATCAATGATGATGTAACCAATCGATTCGCCGTGATCGATTATATTATGCGTATTTGAAGATGCTTTTTCAAATAAGCAATTCTGATCACGATAATCGATTTTTTCAATTGATTGCGTTTGTCCAATCAGAAGCGAGACAGGAGGCGGTGCAAAATCATGAACCGCTCTACACAGTACCATTCCCCAGGGAAATTGTTCGTGGCCTCTTCTGATTGGCCAGTCTGGTTTAGACTAGTTGAAAAAAAATCCGGTGCCACGTCATTCTCGTATTTTCTCTCTTGGGATTCGGTTGCGTTGTGATTTCGTCTCGTCTTCGTTCATTTTTTTCGGCGTCCGTGTGTCTGTGCAATTTGATTATTGGAAATTGACGAAAATGAGCTCGCGAGTATTGGATGAAGCCGATCGTTTCTATCGGCAAATTCTGAATGAATTACAAAACGCCGATGCCAGCGTGAAAGTGAGTGTCCATTTTTTAAAAATTCCCTTATCTTGACAATACGAGACGCCTTGATTTTTAGAACGTCTCCGAATTATTCGAACGTTTATTGGCCTTGCTTCGTGGATTGGGCGGAACGAACGACCATCTCGTACGTGTCAATGGTGAGAAGATGGATGAGAAAGAGAAATTGGACGCTCAATTGGATGAATATCGTCGACGTTTGTCCATGATTTTGCAACAATTCCCGCCCGATATGCACGGTTCGGGAAAAGCGACCGGTGATCCGTTGAATGATGCGAAAACGGTGGATTGTGGCGTTTCGGTCATGCTGCAACTTTTGGCAATGGTAAGTCTTGGAATTTAATTTTTTTATTCAAGCATCCTTTTGAATGGCTTTCCTTTTTTTCAGCACACCGCTGAACACGGTCAGTTGAAAACTCGTTTGGCCGAACTACGAAAAGAACTCGAAGCGGAACGTCGACGTCAAGAAAGTATCAAGAAATTGTTGGAAGACGGCGAGGAGATGTTGAAATCGATCTTGGGCCAGACGAAAGCCTGTTCCATTGCCGAGATGTTGGTCGAATTGCGTCAAATGTTCGCCAAAGAGCGTCGTTCCAAATTGGAATCCATCAAGGTAAGCGATTTTCATCCAATTTGGGCATACTGTAGCTGAAGACTAAAATCAGAGCCGTTTATTTTCAGCAAGCTGATCTGTGCTCGAACGTCATCAAAGAATTGAAACGCGAATTGGCCGACTTGATCAAAGTGCTGCGTCGATTATTCGAGAAATGCGCCGATATTAGCAACGATGCTAGTGGACTCGGTATCAAGATCGAACAAGCCGTGCCGAAATACGATCCGGACGCCGACGTGAGCGAACAATTCAACGTTGCAATCGCCTGGATTACGGACGCCACGAATCAATTGATCGAAGCATTGAAAGCGACTCGACGTCGATTGGACGATTTGGAGGATGAAAAGAAGAAAACGGAAGAAGACGCCAGGAAGACGGAGGAGAATTTGAAGCGTGCTATGGCGGCCGTGGATCAATGGAACGGGAATTCGCAAGAGATGGAAGTCCGCATTGCTCAGGAGAAGTAAGCTAATTATTATTCCTTCATTAGTCGCATGATCTTAAATGCTGTTTCTTCTAGGCTCAGCAATGATGGCACGGTCAAATCCAACGAGAAGATGCAAATATTGTTCAATCAACGTCGTGACCAGATTAAGAAGGTTTACGAAGCGGAACAAGCCCGTTCAGCCGAGATGGTAAGTCGTTTTGAAAATAAATGCTTTTGTCCAAAGCATCACAGGCGTTTTAACTTTCAGGTTGAATTGACGAAAGGCACTCTGGATTCGTTGAACGATTCCTTGGAGCAGTTGAAATGCGAATCGACCAGTGGAGCAGATGGAAACGCCGGCTTATCCGATCAAATCCAACAGTTATTGGCCGAGTTGGAATCGTTGCGTGGCCAATACGATGAAGAGAAGCAATCGGAAGGAGAACGTCTGGATCAATTGAAGAAAGACGAAGACGAGTTGAAGGCGCGTTTGAAGACGGCTCGAGCTGCATTGAAGAACGCAGACGAACAACGCCGCAATTCAGCTAAATCGGTAAGAGATTTTCCGTTCAGTTGGAGATCAGCACGAGAGCTGAAATCTCTTTCAGCTTCAAAACATCAAAGAGAAATTGTACGGTTTCACCATGTCTGAACACGCGATGAAACTGCAATTGGACGAATACAACGAGAAGCACTTGAAAGCCACGGAAGAAATTGCTCGATTGACGATGGAGAACAAACGTTCGTTGGACAGTTCCAAGGCCAAAGACAAGACGATGGACAATCGTGACGCCCTGATTCAACAGCTTCACGAGAAGCAAGCGGCATTGGAAAAAGAGAAGAAGCGGTTGGAGAATGAGAACGATAAAATGCGTTGGAAGGAGCCTCCTGGGGTAAGTGATTATTGGTCATTTTGGAGGTTCTCTCTCTTAAAATCAAATATTCCAGGAACGCGGATGTCCGAATTGCGCCGAGAACGCTGAAGCCAAACGAGAGGCGGAGACGTTGATTGACGAAATCGATCAGTTGAAGAAGAAGAAGGCCAAATTGCGCAAGCGTACGATGAAGGACAATGAAGAAATACGTCGAATGTCCAAAGAACGCCCAGGTTCACGTTCGTCTACGGATTCTCAACCGGAACAGGTATGGCTCCTTTCTTTGCTTTCGATTATCAAAGTAGTCATAGAAGTCTTCTTTTAGGGTAGCACGGAGAGTGACGAAGCTGCCAGTCCCTTGAAGAAAGTGCCGCGCCGTGGATCGAGGAGGACCAGCCAACCACCGCCTCAAAAACCGGAGCAAGTAAGAATATCATTGTTGATCAATTTCATGATCAAACTAATCCAGATGTTCGTTTTAGGCTGCCTCGGATGGCGATGTAATCGTTGACGTCAGCAAAGATCCGGAAGAAGGAATGCGACCGAGGCGGAGCAGCGAACCAGCAGTGGAACAAGCGCCTCGAATGGATGAACCGCCATCTGGGTAAGAATTTTAAATTTTTGAAAGATCATATGCTAATGATATAATTATTTCAGTTCGGATGGTACCGGCAATGAAACGGTGGACGGTGGTTACCGTGTGACGATCAATGCTGATGTGCAAGTGACGATGGACGGAAACGAGGACGAGTAGACGAGAAACTGAAAGACGAATCAATGGTGCAATGAATCCCGCGTTTCGAATGATTTCACTTATGGATGATGGAAAGATGATCGGAAGTATTCATTGTTTACTTGACTGACACGATTTCGATGCTCGTATTGTAATGTCATTACTCGATGTACCAATGGATAGATGCGTATGATTGACAAAGAAAGATGCGCATGAAATTGATGAGTGTTTAATGTGAAAAATCAATGATCAGAATTGATCACTTGTTCTTTCGATATTTTCCGAATTCGTAATGCTTGTTCCAAATCGTTCGTCTCCAATCGCATGTACGTGATTGGGCATACTGTGGATGTGCATTCCGATCGATTGATTGGAAGCACCGATCAATATTCGCCCCATCATGCAGGCATGGCAAAGATAAACAAGCTCAAATTGCGCAATGTTTATGTAAAATTATGAAAATGCATTGCACGCGAATCCAAGAAGAAGCATGAGTATTTAGTATCAATTTAGGGTCTCAGATCACCGCGTTCTCCTTACAAAAATCTTGGATCCGCCATTGGGTATATTACCAAAATAACCCTCCATGAAAATTTTCAACCCCTCTCACGAGCATAATAATAACGGTATAATTATAAACGTGACATGTTTTCCTAATCAGATAAAAATTCTGCTTCTTCTGGCGTTGTCAGATTTGAAATATCGCAAGTATTTACAAAGTTGATCAAAATTATCGATTTTTGATACAACCGTGATGGATCAATTTCGTCGACGCCAATCGATAGAGCATGTTCGATTATACAGGAAAATATATCTTGACGCCTTAGGCTGCTCTATTTTCTGGAAAATTTTCATCGATTAAGAAGCGTATATGCTAAATGACGTTTTCATGGGGCATGCTTCCATTTCCGAAGACCATTTCGCGTGGTCGGAATCATGAAAAGCCAATATTATATAAATGGCTCCATTTGCTCATAATGGACTACTGGACGTGCAGTAATGCATTTTAACCCAACTCGAATGAATGAATGACATAAATCAAGGCTAATATTACTTCGGAGAATTCTATAGCTCTGCTCGATGGAGTAGATAAGAGAATGCATTTCGATGCATTCTAAAAGAATGTGCATGAAAAAGGAGATTATAATTTGGCATAATCCCTATTTGTGATGAATATGTACGGATGAGCCTCGTTTTACATGACTACAGTATGACATTAACAAAATTTATCCATTGCATACTGATAATCAGCGTGTACTGATAAGCAAAAATCATGTCTTTATTGCCTGGACGCGAGATTTCTACACCATTCGACTATTACTCCTTTTCTGCATGGGTGCAACTCTCAAATGACACCCGGAATTCGGTTCTAAATCGACAACAATGAATCTACTCGTTTCCTGATGATCGATCATAGAATGTCCGGCTTCGCTCCGATGAGCCGATTGTTTCGATCCGATACGCGTTTGATATTTTCTCGTACACGAATTACACAATCGCCCTAAACATAGGGCTTTTAACATAGCCAAAAGTTCGCGACGAAATAACGCGTTCATGGCGATGTACAATATGCATACGAAACTGCGTTCAACGGCCGTGAACGCTTTGGAAAGTACTCGAGAATTGAAATGCGAATACATGGATATACGGATGTACCAGATTTTCTCCTTCAACGGTACTTGCGCATCGTCCAGTCGCGAAGGCAATTTGGAAGGTGGATACAACATTTGGAGTATACGATTCGTTTCGCTGGCGGCTACTTGGAAAAACGCCAATACTAATACGGCGATCATGAGTACGAATAGAACTTTCTCCGAAGCCCTGTTTCGACGTTTCTTGGCCGCTTCGCTGGTCGTCGATTCGGTCGAACATTTCCTCGATCTTCGTTCGTGAACTATGGTCGTCGTACGATCCACGGATGGAACGGACGTCAAGTGTACGCTACTCCTGGCCGCGTCGCGTCTACGACGCCTCCTGACCAGACCCACGATCACGCCCATGGTCAGAATGGTCAGAACGCATGCGTAGGCGATCCTCCACGTCCCGTTGTAATATTCTTTCGCTTTCATGGCGCGTGCGGTTGAATTGGAGAACCCTGTTCGTGGTATATAGTAATATATGATACTATCGTTCCAACACGGATCGCTTAATCGAAGTTGATGCGTATCGTGATCGTAATTCTCTTGTCCTCTTCTGTACTCGTTCACTTCGTTTTGTACGAACGTCGACCACGAATGAACGCCCGTGGACATAACCACGGCTATGGATATGACGATCTTAGCTACGATTGGACGATTCCAATTATGATAACCGACGGCGAAGAGTAACGCTAATACACGATCCAAGGCGATGACCATAGTCACGTAATGTAACGAATAACTACACACGTTACTGATCACGTGATTCAATGTGCCAGCGTAAAACGCACCGATCCAATATCGAAATATGCCTTCACGACATTCCACGCTCAATAGAGCGTGAGTCAAAAGGAGAGCGAAGAAATTGAGGCAATATAAGAAATCCGCAGCCACCAATGCACGATGATAGGAGAACGACGGCGTACTCATCTTCTTACTTCTAGTCAACGTGATCAATGCAAGGAAATTACCCGCTAATCCGATAGCGTATATGAATAATTCCAATGGTCGGAAGATTTTCTCCATCCGAGCCCAAAATCCGTTCAAGATTTGTAATTCGTGCATGATTATCTCGAATTCCGTACTCCGATTCTGATGACGAGTCCCGGTCGTATTCATGGCGGACACGTCTAAATGCTCTAAGATATGGAAATGTATGCTTTCCATATTTATACGATTATACGAAGATCAAAGGCGGATGAGAGGATTCTCAGGGCTATTTTAAAAAATCGACTATAGATGAATGTACAAAGAAGCCTTCTATCGGATTCTTTCTTTCGAGATTGACTGAGGCAATTTTAAGAAAAGAGGGCCTCTAACTCTGATTTTATTCACCCAGCGTAGCCTTCACGCAATCGAATGAATACGAATAAGGGAGCAAAACGAAGACTCCCCATTGAGTCTAGAAGGAATAATTAGCTAAGACAGTCTTCCTTTATCCAATACCTACACGCCGATGCATTTGGCCTAAAATCTCCTTTTATCACTCACGGGCGTCTGCTGGGTGGGTTCATCAAAATTCAACCCCGTGTCCCTAGTCTAATTAACTTTCTTGATCAGAAATCGTCAACAGAACATTCCCCCACTTTGATGACCTTACAAATGCACATGCTCATTTTCCCTCGTGTGCCTGGAGGCCTTTTTTCAATGATAGTAGCAGCTAAGATAAATGAACGTATTCTATAGCCTAATGAACGAGTAGAATTGATAAAACTACCCGTGCAGAAAAAGCGTCCGAGGTTTTTCCCTTATCAAATGGGGGTGCAGGCCGAATAAATTTTACCTCAGAGAGAATCATTAACCAATGCCATCACGAATCATGGCTTCTATATTCTAGCATAGGCAAAGAGAGGCCTTTTTTCAAAGGCTCCGTTGGCTCATTAGGACTCAGGCCAACTGAGAAAAGAGGTCAGTGACATTCTCGAATACAAATAAACTCACGGAAATCTGAGGGAAATGACTGGGAAAAACTGAAACCTAATATTCCAAGTATAAATCCAGAAATGCCATAGAAGCTAAAAAAGTTTCTATTCAACTCGATGCTAAATACACAGGCAGAAAAGGCCCGATAATCTTGGGCTAAAAAAGAGGTCATGTCTAATAAGTTGAATTATTTATCCGGCGAAAAATCTAATCATACAAATTGATCAACTAATTTTTGCTACGCTCCATGCCCATATGCGTACCAGAAGAGGGGGCTAATGGGAAGGGCGTGTCAAAAGTTATCGCATGTGAAATATGTCAAATCAAGCAGGAAGCGAGGCGAGCCATTTGGAGAGTCTCTCAAATGTAGCTAATTTCAGGAAGTGCCCTCGAGGCCGTACTTCTAGAATGGATTCGTCACATTGCAAAAGTCCACGAAGGGGGTTATGAAAAAGTGCGGTAATCATATTGGAGTAAATTCAGGCGCAAAAAAATCCTGGCATTTAAAAAACCTGGCAATTTTTTTGAAACCTAGACCGACCATTGTCAAATAACCCTTCAACACGCTTTGATCTTGTGCAAACTATGGCGTTTTTTCGAGTGTCTTCATTGATTTCCTTTTCGGCCCCTTTTTGTCTCCACGTGGAGACCGAATGAAAAGAACTACGCATGGTCAAATCATTGGCGTGAGAATGAAAAAGAATTTTCTAAAAGGCCATATGACGTATGCGAATAATCAGTCAAGACTCGTGGTGGATCGGTTTCTCAATTTTCATGCTTTTCAAGTAAAGATGATTGCGGAAAATCATGATTCCACATATAATTTCGAATGAAAATTCCTAATCATAAAATTGGAGAAATCAGCGCAATTGAGGCGTACTGTAAGCGCCCCGAAATTCCTCAGGAATTTTGCCTCATGAGCACATGGACTGGACGTATGCTGAGGCGTACTGTAATCGCTCCAACTGGTCATAGGGTGAATGTTTTCTTCGGTACAAATCCAAAGATGCACGACTCGGTTTGCCCAGTTGAAAAACAAATGTAAAAACAATGGTCAAGGATCCATAACCCTTCAAGAAGCTGACAAAAGGCTCGTCTGGAACCCATGTTCTACGCTATCTTTTCAGACTAAACTACTGGCCAATGGAGGCTAGCTAAACATCTGCCACGGCAACCATTATTCTTCTTCATTAGCCATCAATAAAATGCTATGCTAAATGAATATGCCGTCAGGGACACCTGTGGCAAACACGGCCCAGCACACAGAATCCAATTACCTCCATATCCGCCCAGGGGGGTCGAGCTGAAATAACTTCGAAAGCAAGACAAAAACATTGGGTTTACATAAAGCTAATCCTCTTCTTGTGTCAAATGCATCTTTTATACATTTCGAGTATAAGCCGTATGGATGCTATGTTTATGACTGGATTAAAAAATTATAAATTTAAAAGAGATACCTTTGTTATGCATTTGTGTTTATGCGATCAGACGGTTTCATGCACGTAAGAGCAATAATGATTTATTACACGTCTATTGGGAATCTTTATGCATTTTACACGTGACTGGTAAGCTGGGATCAGGGATTTTTGCACGGAGCACGCGATGGTCCAATTACCGGATCAATAATTGCATTGAAGTGATCAGTGGTCACGTTTTTGCTAATACTGATTTTTTGATGATTTTGTAGGTATACTGTAAATTTTTATAAAATCTGACCTCGTGCAATTGATAATTGATTAGTGGTATATTTCCTGATCATTTTCCACGTGCAATTTTGGTCATTAATCGAACGATTTTCAGTCCGTATTCAATGAAAGCATGCTTTTGGTGAATCAGAATTTATGGGCGGGATATTTTATGCTAAAACAAGCTTGTACTCACCCATCCTCGCGGTGCATTGGGCATTCGCAGGATTTCATTGAGGATGTGACCCTGGTACATCCTGGAATGTATGCACTGATAAAAAGGTCATGCTATCCGACTACGCAATTATTATACGTAAATTTAATGCCAACGAAATCATCCTCAAACGACTCAATAAAAGCCCCATTAAAAATGCCAATAACGTAGGTGTATCTTAGGTTCTAATCTCGTGATTGAGATGTACCGGTGCGAAAAGAAATGAAAATTTTAAGCCAAAACAGAAGGAGTGAGGCTTTTATTCTAATGACGGCTTGGTATATTTCTTATCAGTCGTGTTTGTATACGGATTAAAAATTGAACGTGAAATGGATGCTCTTATCGTTAGATAAACGTACAAAAACTCATGAGTGAACCCAAATTTTGAGGACGGGAATAAAAACATCAACGCTTCACTGATGCATTGACAGTTTCCGCCTTTTCTTCCCCTGACAGTACAGTACTCATTTTGACGGGGTATTGTACTTTTTGCATAGTGAGAATTTTGGAAAAGCAATCATGTAAGTAATTGTAGTTTTCTTGATTCAGATTTGCATTTTGATCAAAGCCAGTGATAACAGCCTTACTTTTGTGTACAAGACAAAATTCTCATAAAAATGATGCTACGAAAGGACAGAATTTGAAAAATGTCAGTTCGATGAGCCATACAATGTTGAGATTTCATTTTTACATGCGAAAACTCCAAAAAAGCTTTGAATAAGCGTCTTGAAATCTGCTGATAACTTTAAAAAACAGGCTTCAATCTTGGCATTTCAAGGCGGGCTCTTCAATGCATAGGGTTACTGTAACCGATGCGATGGCCATTTTCAGGGCTCTAAAGAAAACTCGATTCGGCGATTGGAGTTGCGGAAGTTTCCATTGCTTCCTCGTTTTCTATTGTCTGGTCACGTCGGTGCAACGAATTCCGGGACCATTCATGAGTAGCCTTCTTCAAAGTATAGAACGTCAATTCCAAATCCCCAGTCGACTTTCGGGTACAATGATTTCGGCCGGCGATATAGGAAATATCTCGGCGGTCGTTGTATTGGCGTATCTAGGGAGTAGAGGAAATCGTGCCAGATGGATCGGGGGCGGCGGATTATTGATCGCGTTCGCGTGTTTCCTCATTTCATCGCCCGGTTACATATTTCCTCAAAAGGATGGTTTGGACGAACAGGCGGTCCGGAGGCAGGTGTGGAAAAATTTTGAATTTTGAGAATCAGCAGCGTGCATGCAAGTACGATCCATTTTCAGGGCTTCAATAGTAGCACGAACGGTCGTAATTCCTCAATGGGCATCGACCCATTACTCATGGCCGATGCTAAACTACCGTTCGGATATTGTAGTAACGAGACGAATCAATTGAAAGTTCGATTGAGTAAAGCCAAATGCGAAATGCAAAGCAGTGATAATAAGAATACTGTAGCTTATTATTTGGTTCTGACCGGAATCGTTCTAATGGGCATTGGTCGAAGTATGCCTCATACGTTGGGCGTACCATTGATCGACGATAGCGTCAAGAATAAACGAAATACGCCCATCTATTTCGCCGCCATATCGTGCTTGAGAATTTTCGGTCCAGTGTTCGGCATGGTCCTCAGCGCCGTCTGCAGCGGGCTGTACGTGAATTTCAAACCGCCGCCCGGTATGACCCCGTACGACGCGCGTTGGATCGGCGCCTGGTGGTTGGGTTTCGTTGTGGTCACGATCACATTGATCGCACCGTCCATCGTCCTGATGATGTATCCGAATGTGGATACGATGATCAAAAATCGACAAGAAGCTTATAGAAAGAAGAAAAGGCAACAAGCGATTGCAGATGCGAAATCAGAACATACGGATACGCATGAAAGCAGAACCCCCGTGCACGAGAAGACCAACGAAAAAGCGTTGCTGGAAAAGAGCAATGATCAACGGAAATGTAGATTGAGGAAAATGAGCGAATCGCAAATGGCCAATACAATACGTACGGCGAGTTTCTGCGTACAAATCCTGGGTTTCGTCACTGCGTTGGTGGAAATTTTGAAATCACCAATCTTCACTGCACGTTTGATTGGTCGCATGTTCGACGCGTTCGCATGGAAAGGCATGTCCGCATTCAGGGCTAAATATTTGGAGAATCATTTCGGTATACCCATGTTCAAAGTGAGTATACACAATGGCATCGCATGCATGCATATAGTATTATCGTGTGCAAAAAAATGGCGAAATTCCATTGCTGAAAGTACAGCAATTTTTGGCACCTACCATTCATTGTCAGCTGAATTTTTATCATCAAAATATCACGTGGATCTTATCATTTGACGTCTAGCCCGCACTGTTTTCATAAATATGTTTTGAATGATGCCAATCATTTGGAGTTTTTATGAACACAGCACAGCAAGTTTATACAAGCATACCTAATTGGCATAATTTCAGGCCAATATTTCAATCGGCCTATTAGGAATCGGCAGTTACATGAGCGGCGTCCTATTGGGTAGTTTCATGATGAGGAAATTCAATCTGGACGGTCGACGCGCAGCAGGTTACGTAGCATTCTGTTCCATCACGGCCACGATACTGACATTGGGTCAATCGTTTTTGAGTTGTCACGCCGTGATCAATCAAGTCGGACGCGACGGTGCCGTCAGTAATTACACGTATCCCCCGTGCATTGGATGCGACTGCAACGGTGTCCCGTTGTATCCGGTTTGCAGTCGAGACGGGACACCATTTTATTCGCCTTGCCACGCCGGATGCGCGGATTACAATCGTACGATGTTCGATGTATTGGCGGCGAAGAACGGCGCTAAATCCGGTGGTCATGCCAAATTCGAATTCCACTCGTGCTCGTGCGTGAATACGACCAATACGGGCGGTGATCAGAAAGTATCCAGGGATTGGTGCGTGGACGATTGTTATAAACCCATGATCCTATATTTCGCTATATCCACGATCGGTGCGGTCATCGCGGGTACAGGATCCATTGCTGGTATGCTGATCAGTTTGAGATCAGTACCTCAAGCTCATCGATCGGTAGCGTTGGGATTCGCCTCGTTCATCGTCGGATTGATTAGCGTCCTCCCTTCGACTCCCGTGTATGGATTAATTATCGACGCGGCGTGTGTCGTCTGGAATCAAGCCTGCGGCGGTGAACGAGGCGCGTGTCTCATTTATGACCCGAATAAACTTCGACAAGGTATCATCGTTATGTACGTCATTTTGCACGCGATCGGCGATTTGAGTGACATTTTTGTATGGTACAAAGCCAAGAATATGAAGCTTATGTCTGATGAGACGGACGATCAAGGCAAGTCTCAAAAGAGGCCTGCTGCAATTGCTGCTCCGCCAATAGAATGAAAATTTATGCATGCGATCATGATTAATCAGGATATTTATGCTTGCTCAATTATTTTCATGTATATAAGTAATAAATATTCTTGACATATACTCATATGCATATCAGAGATTTTGCTGAATTCAGCTTCATTGGCTTCGGTTCCAAAATATTGCAACAGGGCATTCAGTTTCAAGTGCTGGAAGCAACGCCTGGCAGCTAATCAATGCTGTGTCAAGAAGACTAGCGGTTACAGTATGCCACTGGAGAATAATCAGAGCCAAAAAAATCTTGATGCTGCTCATTGATAAAACATGCAGAGTATTATGCAGTACAGCAATTTCATGAAAATATTTGACGTTGACTTTACATTCATGGTTATTGCAGGCTTAAAATTTGATCAGGAAAATCAATACATGGCTTCGTTTGCATAAATATGCAAAATTAAAGAAGCATACAATGTTCATAGCATGACGAAAATATCTTGTATTCCGAATTAATTTTTCTCACGAATGTTTGACAATGCAATTTTCACTCCATAGGTACCTCCATATTCAGTGCCCTATTCTTTTCGCCTCCTTCGTCTTTCTCGTCAGGCATCAATTTCATATTTTTCGCCTTGTACCAAACGAATAGATCGCACAAATCGCCCAACCCGTGTAAAATTACGTAAAGCGTGAGAATGCCTCGACGTAATTTCGTCGGATCATAAATCAAACAGGCCCCGTCTCGGCCACCGCACGCTTTATTCCACACCAAACATGCCGCGTCGATGATGAGACCATAAATGGGCGTGGATGGTAAAATGCTAACTATTCCTACTGCGAACGTACTGAACGCCATGGCCACTGATCGATGTTCTTTCGGTACTGATCGTAATCCGATCAATGTTCTACACACGGTTCCTGTACCAGCGATCACGGCTCCGATTGTGGACAATGCGAAATACAATATCATGGGCGTATAGCAATCGTCGAAACACCAATCCCGAGATACCCGTTCATCACCGTCCGTTTTATTTTTATCGACGCATGCGCATGTATGGAAGACGAATTTCGCATTTCCTCCTCCTCCGGTACCGGTTCGACGCTTTTTCCCACCACGATGTCCACCACCGCCGAGTTGTGAGGAAGCCATAGAATCGAACATGGTTCGATTGTAATCCGTGCATCCAGCGTGGCACGGAGAATAATAAGCGCTCCCGTCCATACTGCATACAGGATACAAAGGTGCTGACCAACAATCGCATCCCGAACATGCGGGGTACGCGAAATTATTGGAAACCCCATTTCGGCCGACTTGGTTGACAACCGAATGACAACTTAGGAACGATTGACCCAGGGTTAATACGGTAGCCATAATCGAACAGAAAGCAACGTACGCGGCTGCTCGACGACCGTCCAGATTAAATTTACGCATCATCAAACTGCCCAGAATTACGCCGCTCATGTAACTTCCGATGCCCAATAATCCGATGGAGATGTTGGCCTGGAAAAATTCACGATCACTGAGCATGTTAAAATGTGTGGTGCTATGCTGGCTTACTGTAACCGCTTTCAGAGTGACTTTCCCTACGCATTCACCCAGGTGGCGACCATTTCAAAAATGAAAATGGCTGATTATAACATATTTTGTTGTCCAATTCAAGCCGA
>JAQIWJ010000925.1:0-14698 GCA_034695185.1 Discolaimus major
AATTAGAAGAGAAGGGTCCCCCCTGCTCTTTTTTTTCAGGCACGGGACGACCCCAAAATCCTGCCTACGCGCCTGGATTGACACCTCATGCGCCCAAGGGCCAATGAATTTCGAGCTTCTATTTAAAACCATAAAACCAGCTGAAATAATGCTTTTGAGACTGATTGTATGGAACGCCACCTAGTGGCAATTCTCAGCAAAGAATTTCACTGGAAATCTGATGTACTGATTGCAATGGTGCAATGCCAAATATCGATCAGCAGAAAGATCTAATTAATACCCAATTCATGGCACAAGTTCAGATTAGCTGTAAAAATAACTGCATGATAAGACTGCTGATTTTGGATGCAAAATTTCGATCAGTATAGACTAAAATTTGGATGCAAAAATTTAGATTCCTGGACTTTGATCAAGTTTTCACGTTCTGCAAGTTTTAATTTGGCTGACAGGTAAAAGGATTTGCGACATTGCGATGCTCACTGCAGGTAGCTAGCATACCAATTGCAGGCCGGAAGTTTGTGTCCACCAGGGAGACCTCGAGGACCCGTCGTGGCTCCTCGAACGCCTGGCGTTTCGCCGGCGATAGACCCCAGTGTCCTTCCGACTGACACCGCATGCGCAAAGAAGAATGGAATCCAGGCATATATATATATATAACCATAAAATTCTTCATAGCATATTGGATTAGTTTCTACGCACGCAGAGCCACCTGGTGGCAGATTCCAGCTAGAATTGTGAAAAATACCACAAGTATTGGAATAATTGACTATGCTGAATGCATGGTGGTAATAAAATTGCTAATGACGTCATGGCAATAAACTTGGCATAATGCAGCATACTGTAATAGTGAAAAATTATTCACACAAACAGCATATATATCAAAGTCAAAGTGGAGAATGCTATTGAAAACTGCAATTTGCAACTTCAGCCAAATCAAAATGGTTGCATCTCATTTTTTTAGCTATCCAAGTCACCATTCAGTCCTGTCCTGGTGGTCAACAGCCAGTTTGTCCTTGCAAGTATGAAATCACGATGGCTCTTAAATTCCATGAATTATCAATTTTTAATTACAGCGTTGGCTGTCCACAGCAAACTACATGCCAACCAGCCGGCTGCTGTCCATCTCCAGCACCTCCTCCACAACGTGAGTCCACTTTCTGCAGTCCAATGCATAAAATCAAGCATCGCATTTCAGCTGTGCAAATCCAAGTTCAGCTATGTCCTACTGGACAACAGCCAGTGTGTCCATGCAGGTGAGGCAGCCAGGGTTCGATTCCTGGTACCCTCATAAAATTTTTCGATTTTCAGCCAGGGATGTCCACCTCAGACTTCTTGTCAACCAGCAGGATGCTGTCCCAGTCCCCCTCCACGTAAGTCCAAGCACAAATCACTGATCAGAAATCGCATTTTCACATGCATTCTTTGGCCTGAATTCGGTGCTTGCAAATGGCTATGCATGTTTTGCATATTCGTGAATGGCATGTTAGAAATATCGAATTTTCAGCCGTGTACCTATCGGTACAATGTCCAACAGGCGGAGCACCGATTTGTCCCTGTTCACAGCAACAAGCATGCCCGTCTCAAAGCATGTGTCAACCGAATATTGGATGCTGTCCAACGCCGGCACCACAATCTCCACGTCAGTAGCCAAAATGCATGAATTTTTATTCTAGAAAATTTGCTTGTGCTGTGTTCTTTAGCAATGCAAGTGGCCGTGCAAGTATGTCCGACTGGTCAGCCACCGGTTTGCCCATGTTCGCAAGGATGTCCACCACAGACCAGTTGTCAACCTCAAGGATGCTGCCCGCAACCGCAACCGCAACGTAAAGAGTCCAATCTTGTTTTAGCATGCTTTTCCGCTTGCATTCTGATCAGTGCATTGCAAGTGCTGCATTTTCAGCATTGCAATTGAATATTCAATTATGCTCGAGTGGACAGCGGCCTTTGTGTCCATGTTCTCAGGGGTGCCCGGCACAAACCATGTGCCAGCCGGCTGGATGTTGTCCCATGACGCAGCCATGTAATTTTTGGAATTTAGCTAAAAATTTGCTAGCCGAAAAGCATGCTTCTTCTGTGCTGAATTCTGTATTTTTGCATGGCTTTGAGCTTTGCCCAAAATTTTCAGCAACTATGCTTGTGACCACTCCAATGCCACCTATGTGTCCGAATGGTCAACAACCGACTTCTTCTTGTGGTCAACAAGCATGTCCTCCGTTGACCATTTGCTTATCCATTGGTTGCTGTCCTTCTACGCAGCAAATGCCAATGCACGAACAACAAACGCAACGTAAATTCTATGCTTTCTCTAATTCTGATCAATCTCGAAATTTTTGCTCTTGAAGCATGGCCAAATCAGCATGCAAATGGTCACTCTGCAAATGGACAAAATAGCAATGGTCTCTCGATGCTTTTGCCTAGCAAAAATGGCATGACCAATGGTCATTCTATAACATCGCATGGTCAAAATGGCATGATGCATCAGCATGGTCAGCAAAATCAGCAGAAACGTATGCTTTTTGCCTGCTTTTCCAGTATTTTCGAATGCTAACATTCTTTTCTTTGGAGTTTGTCCGACTGGTCAACCTCCGGTCACTTCTTGCTCTCAAGGATGTCCGTCGAATACAGCATGTCAACAAGGCGGATGCTGTCCAATTTCACAGCCAACTACTTCTCAACGTATGCTTTTTGTGCTTTTTGCATGAAATTTTTGGCCTGTCTGATTTACGTATCAGCCCTGTTCACTTGACCAAGCATAAAACCGCATTTTGCATAATCACAACTTGGCCGTGCAATAGAATAATGCTTTTTGGCTTTTAGCAATGACTCAATCCATGTGCCCGACTGGCGTATCACCTGTATGCGCTTGTGAACAATATCAGCAAGGTTGTCCAACTGGCACGGCTTGTCAACAATCGGTCGGATGCTGTCCATCGCAACAGCAGCAAACATGTACTGCCATTTTTCATAAACGCCTTATTTTGGGCATGGTCACTTTTTTAGCTTTGCACATTGGGGCTGAGCATGCTTAGCTGAGAATGTTGGGAATGTTGCATTGCAGTGAATGATGTGAATTAGTCAATTAGTACATTTTGCACTGAATTTAGCTGTTTCCATTCGAATTTGCCCCGGTGGTCAGCAACCGATTTGTCCATGCAGCCAAGGCTGTCCACAGCAATCAGTTTGCATTCAAGCAATGTGTTGTCCTGTCCAACAACCACGTCCACAACGTATGTCCAACCGTTTGTTGCTTATTATAGGTCGCACACGAATATTTATTTTTGGCAATATGATTTTTAGCAATCTGTCCTGGTGGTCAGAGACCTGTTTGTACATGCTCGAATGGTTGCCCTGCACGTACAGCATGTTTACAAAATCAATGCTGCCCAATCCCATCAGCACCTGTGCAACCAATAGCACTATGTACGGTTTCTTTGATTTTCCCACGGTGTTTTTTATGCACGACCTTATTTAGCTATCACAGTAGCCACGTGTCCGGGTGGTCAGCAACCTCTGTCACAATGTTCGCAAGGATGCTTGCCCGGCACGAAATGCGTACAATCGATATGCTGTCCAATACCCAGGCCACCATGTAATCACCTTTTTGTCATTTCCTCATTTTCAAATTTTCATCATATGCAAGTTGCATGGCATGGACCAGTAATCACAAAATCAGCATTTCCAATGCCTGAATCGATTTTCAGCATGTCCAGGAAATCAGCAACCCATATGTCCATGCAGCCAAGGCTGTCCGCAACAATCCACATGCGTTCAATCAGTTTGTTGCCCATCACCAGCACCGCCTCCTCCGCCGATATGTACGCACTGTATCGATTGATTTTTGCACCGACACTGATCACATTGATTTTAGCTTTGCAAATCACTGTATGCCCTAGTGGGCAGCCACCAGTTTGCCCCTGCAGCCAAGGATGCCCTCAACAGACCGTCTGCATCCAAGCAATGTGCTGCCCCATGCCTGCACCACGTAAATCACCGATCGATTTCTGTATGCAAAATTTGATCAATCGATTTTCTAGCACCCATGCCAGTGCAAACGTGTCCAGGTGGACAACAACCAGTATGCCCATGTTCGCAAGGATGTCCACAAGTATTGCACATTGTGATCGCATGAAATCAGGACATGAAATTGCGCAATTTTAGCAAACATCCTGTGTTCAACAAATGTGCTGTCCACAACCTGCACCGCCGCCACCTCCTCAAGGTAAAATTTTATTTTGCACGGGATATGCGGATTATGAATTCGATTACAGTATGCCCTGGTGGTCAACCATCGGTTTGTCCGTGCAGTCAAGGATGTCCGAGTTCCACTTCATGCGTCCAATCCATGTGCTGTCCAACACAGCAACCGCAACGTGAGTTGGAAATTTCACTGGTTTTTCTACTTGGGGACCGTTGGATGTTCTATTTTGGGTTTATAGTAGATGCGAAGGAGTGATGGTTTGGTTTGATTCTTCATTTGAACGTCGTTTGAAAATTCTCATCAAAGCATCAATCAAAAATCACTCTCAAATCAGCCTGATCAAACATGGATCATGTCTGATCGATTGATCACTATGCATTGTGCATGATCAAGCATGAGAGCAATCATCAATTTTATCTGTCCTGTATATCACCTATATTTTTTCAATGCATCACTTCCATTTTTTCAGCCATCCCAAATTGCCCAGGTGGTACCCAAACGATCGGTCCATGCTCACAACGTGGGTGCCCTGTTTTCAGTGTTTGTATTCGGGCGTTTTGTTGTCGACTACCATATCAAACACTTCATCCACTTGTCTTATTTCGTAAATATCGATTTCCTAATTTCTAAGCACGTTTTTTGGGGATGCTTGGTGAAGGATCATTGATTCCTGAAGGGCTGAAATTGATTTTCAGCATGATGCTTTGGGAGTCAGGACTGGTTTTCTTAGATGTTTTCCTTTGGTTTCAAAAGTTCAGCTTCTGAAAGCACTCTGCTCGTTCTGGAATTGCTATTTCATTGATCTAATCTGATCTGCATAATTCTACAATACAAGCTCAAATATTCGCATGATCACTGCCCAAATTTGTGCATGTGAATAGCCGTTGGCATAATCCCAAAAAATCCATAAGCAAATAATAGGCTGCAACCGCTTTTGACAAGGGCTTATAAAAATGAACCGCATTAATCAAATGCTATTGAGATCCGCCTTTATCGTCATTGATAAATATTATTTCAGCAATCACTCCGCCCATATGTCCAAGCGGTGGTCAGCCAGTGTGTTCGTGTCAAGTTGGATGCCCAAGGTGCCAATGATTTTCGAAATTTTCGAGATTATAATGCGGAAATTTTTAAGCGGCACTTCGTGCCAACCGGCTGGTTGCTGCCCAATGCCTCAACAACAACAGCAATTCCAAGTCAGTGTCCAAGTATGCTCTGGTGGTGGACAACCGGTGTGTCCGTGCAGTATCGGATGCCCGCAGTCCACTCAATGCGAACAGGCTGGATGCTGTCCACAACAACAGCAGCAATTGCGTATGCTTTTTTTACAAAATTCAGCATCCCATGATCGGATTCAATATTTTAGCCATTTGCCCATCTGGTCAACAATCGATTTCGATATGCATTAGTGTAAGTGATCAGAAATGTGATCAAAAAGGATACTGAATTCAATCAATGAATTTTAGGGATGCCCGAGTGGATTTTCGTGTCAAAACGGTGGCTGTTGTCCACAACCAATACCGCAATGCCCCACTGGTCAATCGAGCACAGGTCCGTGCGGTGGAAGCGGAGGATGTCCGCCTGGTTGTTCGTGCATAAACGGCATGTGCTGCCCATTACCGACGTGTCCAACCGGCCAAATGTCCACTCAATTCTGCGTCCAAAACGCCTGCCCTCAAAATACGGTATGCCAAAGCGGAGGCTGTTGTCCAGTTCCGACTCCGCCGTGTCCGAGCGGAGTGCCATCGTTGCAATCGTGCCAAGGCCAATCCGCGTGTCCGCAAGGCTACGGATGCACGAACGGTGCATGTTGCGTGGTGTCCGCTCAACCGCAATGTCCAACTCAACAACAACCCATTTGTCAATGCGCCAGTAATAACGTATGTCCTCAAGGGTCGTCGTGCAGCGGTGGCATGTGTTGCGCCCAACAGCAGACCCCGTATTACGGCGGCCAAGTACCGGGCGGTGCGTGTAATCAGAATTATCAATGCAACGGATACTCCGGCGGCGCAGCCAGCTGTCAACAGGGTTCGTGTTCGTGTTCCGGTCAATCGTATTCTACGGGTGTGGCCTGTACGAGCGGTACGCCGCCGACCAATCAACAATGTTGCACGCAATTCACGGGCGGATGTAGGTTGAGATTTAATAAGGCTAAACGAAAACCCGTCTTGGAACCGGATGTTGGCAATCATACTTCGCCTGGTAAGGCGCGAATCCTTCCGAATCGGTCGCGTGATTGACCAACGATCATTTTCTAGTCTTCTGGCGTCCACCGGAGCAAATCGTACGTCGATGTTTCAATAATAATACGTGCACACCGGAAGAGCTGTGTTTGGATGGGCAATGCGTACTGTAAGTATTCATGATCCGGATCAGCAATGCGATTTGCACGCAAATCGCGCAATTTCATGCAATGCCAGATTGCGCAATTCTAGCAGGACCGTTTTTTGCAGAAAGAAAGTACCGGGCGAATATGGATGTCGTCATAATACGGAATGCAATGAACGTTGTTCACGTGCGTATTGCGAATTGAACACGGATAAAGGTGTTGGTCAATGTTTATGCCGAAATGGATACGCATTATTCGGATTATGTTGTAAGCAGTGATCACGAATATCGATTTTCATTATACTCACATTCGATCGATAATTTCAGTCCCCAAATGCCCAGAGGGTACGGTGAAAGATGGTGGTCGATGCAAAATTTCGAATGAGAGTCGTGAATTCTGGGAAAATCCGTAAGCATCAAGGATTTTTTTAAAAAGCATGAAAAATGCCGGACTCATTTCAGGGACCGACAACGTCAATTGGAGAAAATGCATACATGCGGAAAATTGCTATTCGCCAAATTATAAGATTAGCCTTGGACGATTTTTTATGGGCATACTGTAGATTGCGCTTGTTTTTCAATCCTCTTGTGATAATCATTTGTAGGATAATATGGATTTGTAGACAGTTCATGTCAGAGATTCATAAATTTTATGCAATGTCTAAGAATTCGTGATAATGCCTCTTATTTTCACTGAAGAAAATGCCAAACTGTCAATTTCCAGTCAGCTGCTTCAGACATAATAGATTTGGAGCCTTTGGCGAGGCTGCTTTTCTGAAAGCCATCCGAAAATTTTCTGCCTTTTCGAAAATTTTCTGCCTTTTAGAAAATTTTCTGCCTTTTCTTCTCTGCACAGCTCAAAAATGAAGCCGATTCTTAGCTTCATCTTATCCCTCTGCATTGCGCAATGTACATGCGTGGATCCGGATATCGATTGGTCGGATATCCATAAAACAGCGAAAGCGATATCCCCTACAGTAAGACGATTCGGAGCCGATGATAATCCATCGGCTATGCTTTGTGCGAATAATTGCGATAATCGACGAGGTATGAAATTGGCACGCGAAGTACCTGGTCATAAAACGCCCGATGGAATGGTCATCGAATATGATTCGGAGATTTTGAATAAATTATGCAGGTGCATAAATGTGATCACGAAATTCCAATATCTAAAATCGATTTTTCAGGATCCATGATGAGACGAAATCCTGTTTAGAACAATGCTCGAATAGTAAACATAAAATTCTCATGCTGAAATCTGGGGATGATTTGCAATACGCGTGTCACGATTCGAGTACGACCCATCCATCGATTGGGCAATAAAATTCTGATCAGATTTTCAGATTTCAAACAATCGATTGGATGTTTGAAAGAAACCCATAATAGCACGTATGATCATTGTATTAGCATGCAAAAATGCGGTCGATATCGACAACAAATTCGCGAGAATACGGTACGGAATGAAGATGGGCTGAAGAAATTACTGAAATATTTTTGCCTGTAAGCATCGCTGGAATACCCCAATCCGAATATTATCATTGAATTTTCTAGGAAAGATCAATGCCTTATGAATTGTATGAAGCCGAATATTATTCAAAAATGCGGCGAATCTGCGCAAACCCACGTCGGGAATATTCTGAGAAAACATATGGAATATGAACAGTACGCATTTCAAGAATGGAATTGGCCCTGGCCATCCGAATGCGATAATATGATTAGAAATTGAATGATTACAGTACGCCGTGCAAATCGGTGCCGATTTTTCGTGATCACTGAATGATCTAGGCGATATACAAGCATGTTTTCCTATACATGAGCCATGCAAATCGATCAGAAATCAATATGGGGAATCTTTTGGGACTTTGCGTATTGAAAATATTCAAAATTCCATGATAATCTGGTGCCTTTTCAAATTTCCAATATGTAATTGGCAATTGAATAGTATTGCATTCAAGCACGAATCAAAATTTCAAATTCGCGCTACGAATTTCCTACCTGCCTATCGAGCCAGGTGCGTGCCAGGTGTTCGTCTGCTACAAGGCGGCAATACCTGAAAATTCCTAGAAACAGGTGTTCTCTGCGAATTTCATTCACATTAAAATTGATTTCATGTGATTAGAAATCGTAAATTTCGCACGTTAATTAATATTCGACGGCTTTACTACGTGGGGATCGTATTTTTCGTTGAAAAAGGTGGGTAGTTTATACCTAATTTGCATATTTGCTGTGAGGCCGGGTTTTACCTAATTTGGTATGCTTGAGAACATCCCTTGAGGTTCAGGTTGAAATCCTAAGTGGATCCCTCTGTCTTTAGGGTTAATTAGCTAATGAGAATGGCTGAAACCTGCCTTTTACACGGCCTTGCCATGTTGATTTTTTCATGCTGAATTTTGACTGATTTTTGGATATCAGTTCATACCGTGAACGTCGCAATAGCAGATTGTAGCAAATTCTCAAGGCAGAAAATTGCATTTTGAAACTGCCTGCCATGCCTGGATTGTGGCCATATTTTTGGCCTCAATTTCAAGCACTTTATACAGGCCCGTATGGCCATTTCCTTATAGGCAATTGAGGTTAGGATTCTTGTGGTCAATTCTTGACCTAATTCCTAATCGATTGAGGATAAGTCGATTTTTTCTGCATTCATAAGACGTAGGCGTTTTTCTGGAATCTCGTTTTTCCCCTGGATTCCATGCGGGCGTGGCATGGCTAAAAGATGGTGGCGGGGTTTTCTTATTGCCAGACAAGGTATGAGAAATACGTGGCATTGAATGGAATGGTCGTGCTGAGAGGCTGGCCGTCAATACAAACACGGGTCGATAGGCATTGGTTCGTGTACCCATTTATCTTTTACCTGGCACTACTTGCTTAGGGGGGTTCTCGCCGTTCCACATACGCCCAGCCCTTCTCTCGCGTATTTTTCTTGCTTCGATACACGCCGTACCAAGGCATGGTAGGACGGAATGGGAAAATTGTACGGTTGTGTGAGTGATGTACGGTTTTTCTACAAACCGTCTCTGGATTCGTGTCCTTGGCAAGACGAACGACTATCCCTGCCGATTTTTATGGGATATCCTTGGTTCATTCCATAGTGAGCATTCTTGTAAAACAGTACCTTTTACTGTAGGTATAATGAGCATTTTACTGTCCGTCCGTCTGTATCCCTCAGCGGGATTCCAACTGTATAACCGCGAGTCAAGGTCGTTCGGTCGGTAGGGCGTTGAAATTTCACCCAGGTCTCGTGGTGCATCGCTTTTGAGTTTACTGAGGTCAGGACGTTTGCAATGCTATGCCGAAATTTCGATTTTGACAAAACTAGTTGTCTTTCTTATGGTGGGGGAGTTGGCATTTTAGTTTTATGCCGACCAGTTTGTTTGATGGGGTGGGGTGAGAATTGTTGGACATACCAGCTTGTTGGTATTGCTTCTGTACGATACGGGAGTAAGCCAGTAGTCTTTGGCTTTGAATTTCTCTTGGCTGAGCCTGGTCGATGCGAATTTGTTGAGGAAATCCACTTTGGATTTGAATCGAGATTAGGTGATCGATTTTTGGTCACCTTGCTTTTCAGCAGGTGGGGTGGGATTTTGAGAAAAAGTTGAGGCTTTGTAGAGCATTTTTTGACCATTAGTCCCTGCAGTACCTGCTACATATATTTCGTCATAATTCGAAAAATCCATGCTATCACTTCCTGCTGTTTTTCTGATGCCCTTGAATTTCCTCTACCTGGCTTCCCTTCATGCCATGAATTTTGCTTTTGAAAGCATGATAGGTTTCTGCCTTGTTATTTTCTTTGGAAGCTCCGGAATTACCTGCTTGATTCGTCTGTCGTCGAACCGAATTTGCATTTGAGAAATCAATCAATCAATGAACTATAAAATTTTATTGCCAGCTTTAGCAAGCTGTCGCAATGTCCCATGTATCCACTACCTAGTATGCCATGCCAATCTTGACACCCTTTTTCTAAGGGGTATGTTAAATCGTGTATTCACAAGTTGAATACAGTATACTGAAGTATCTTTGTATTTTAGGCCACGATCGTCGAAGCGTGCCGTTGTGGACATTCATTACAAGCATTCATTTCGAACCGTCGATCCCTACAGTCCGGGTGTGGAATAATTGAACTTTCGCTCTATTCATCGCAACTGATACTATTGGGAGTAGAGAAAAACCGGACTATTATGGAATTGAAAGTTTGGGTGGACGGATTACAACGAGTCGTATGCGGTTTGGCCGAACGTACGACGTGCCAAGAAGTGATCTACGCGTTGGCGCATGCGACGGGAAAAACCGGCCGATTCGTTTTGGTGGAGAAATGGAGAACGAGCGAGCGTAGCCTATCCCCGCACGATCGGCCGTTGGAATTATTATCCAAATGGGGCGAATACGCTAGCGATGTTCAATTCGTATTACGTTGTTTGGAATCGAGTACGAATTCCGCGTCAACTACTCATCAACAACAACGACCTTCCGCCGTCATTCAACAACAACAACGGCCGAAATTGAATGGACTAGTGGAAAATCACGTCAATAATCGACCTCCTCATAATCACCGACGAATGAACAGTAGCGTGGAAGAGAACGGTTGCGTCAACAAAGCACAAATCTCGACCGATTCTATGTCGACTCAAGGTCCACAACGTAATGCGGGTAATACCGTGGGTGGAGTGGCATCTTCAACAATGAACAACAAAGAACGAGTGGTCGGTCTTCAATCGTCCACTACTACGACGACCGGCTCAACATCGGCGGTGGGCGTTTTAAAACCGTATTTCGTGGATACCAGCAACCCGACGCCAGAATCGGGTACTTTATTACGTCCGACGTCGGCGATTGCACCCATCACTTCCGCAGTACAACAACCTACGCCCGGTTACGAGGCCGCGCAAGAGAAAAATACTGTACGACGTACGAATACTTTATCTCCAACGCCAACTTCGTCTCAAGAGAACCAGTATACGTCGACTACTAGCAACGGCCAAGTACAACGCGGTATGGCGTCGACGATTGATAGCAGGAGATTTCAACAACAACCAACCAACGGTGCTAGCTTAACCGTTTTGAGTCAGTCGGCGCATGAATCATTGAATTCGCAAGCCGCCTCTTGTACGCCGTCGAACGCAACTTCGTTCGATAGCACTGGTACGACTGTATTTTTGGAAATGAGTTATTCTTCATCGTCCAATGCTCAAGCGAAACAAATGGATTTATCGCAAACCAGTTTCTGCAGTTCGTCCATGAGTTCAACAACATCGAATGGACCTTATCAAGGCCAACAACAGTCGAGAATGAACGGATCCAGACCACCGCCGCCGTCCTACGACCTATTCGTGATGAGAAAGAATCGAGAGCATCAATTCATGTCTAATCGTAGTCATCAATCATCGCCAGCTCCGGTATTCGGTCAAGGGAACGTTCCGAATTGCGTCAACCGAAGTCGTACGCCTGTGTCCATTGATCAACAACAACGTCCATCCGGGCCGTCGACCAGAGATCAATTGATCAAAATGATCGAGAATCAGCAATTGCAATTGCAAGCTCAACACCAGAAAATGCATTCGTATGATGTTGGTAAGTACTGATTTTGAATTTTTACACATTAGATCAGGGATCTGTATTTTCAGAAATCGCATTACGTGAGAATTCCGAGAATCAGCCAACGCCTGCCATGGATCACTTACGAAGAGAATTGCAACAATTGGAAGTGGAACGAGTGCATGTGAAACAGAAAGTGGAAGAATTGAGGCGACAAGATTTGGATGGTCAATTGGTAACCCTGCGTCAAACGTTGGCTGAAACGTTGACCGAATCGTCCAAGATGAATGAGAAATTACGATCGTTGGACACCCAATTGGCCATGAACGAGGAAAAGATTCGGCATCTGGGCAATGATTTGGAACGTGAGAAATCGGAAATCCTCAATCTGACCGCATCGACCAGTTTCGGATCGTTGAACGACGCTTTGCTAGCATCGAATGACGCGTTCGAAGCCAGAATGAAGAAATTGGAGGAAATGTTGAAAGAGAAACGGAGGCAATTGGAAGGTGCCACGATCACTGATCAATCGATCAAGAATCCCCGATCGAAATCGTTCGACAGCAGTGTTCACCAACATTCGGCCGTGGAATTATTGGGAAATCAGAAACAATTGGAGAATACTTCGGGTGTTTGGGTATGATCAAATTTGGAACTGTAAATTCAAAATTCCATATTCTTTTTTGAGATTTTGATTCCTATTTTATGTTCACTTATTTTGTGCCAGGCCAATGCAGTGATCAAAATTTCATGTACATTTATTGAGCATCCGATCACGGTTTATTGCCAGATGGTGCATTTATTTCTTGTGATGGCTGTTTACTGTATGTACATGTTGATTTACATTCCATTTTTTCATTGCTGAAATAATGAATTTCAAAAAAATGGGCTTGAGTAATCGATTGCACAGCTTTATCCTGTGAATTTCATTAAAAATTGAATAATGAGGATTCTCCCGAATTGGAACATTGTGATGATTTTGATGGGGGGATAGCGGTTACAGTATGCCTTCAATGTATGGCAGTTATGTACCAAATCCATATATGGCAAATTGATCGAAATTATCGATTTCTGATATCCTGATGTGACCATAAGACGATCAGTATCAATTTTATGCATGTATCCCTGATTACAGCTGACTTGAATGCCACTATCACAGATGGATTCTAATCTGTGCTTGTTCAGCTGTGATAGCATATATTGATGGCCTGATAATGGCATTCATGTGATCCTTTTGGGTGATCAAATATTTTTGATCCTATATCCAAATGATATGCACGCAAACGCATTTCTATGTAACCAAATCAAATAGTGACCAGTGCAAGAATGGTCACATTCAGATTGATTTTTGGCGTGGACATGCGCATCATGCTATGGAAATGAGCAATTGATTTCATACCATTCTGCATCGCAATGCAAAACACGGTCTATATCATTTGAGCGCATTTTAGCAAATCACAGAAAATGCAAGAAGCTTCGAAAAGCAACTGGTAGAACTGCCATGGAATGCATTAGTCACTTTACACTGAAAATTCCACATCACAAATGCACTCCAATCCACATCATAATCAATTATGAATCAGCAAATTGCGTATCGATTTTACATGTGATCAATTAGGCAATTGCTCATGCAATGCTGACAAAATCAGACAAATCCAGAGTTCCAAATCACTGTTGATCACAAATCGAATATCCATTCATACTGTGATTCGGTCTTGATCCGAATCCATTGACAGTCGAAACCATTGGAACGAAGCCTAAAAAAGGAGAATTGGGTCACACGATGTATGAATGAAATATGATTTCAGTGAAGGTTCATTTAGGCATGAAATGTGGAGGCATGCTTTTAGCATTGATGGGTCGAACTGGAGGTTTCACAAAATGAACATTGTTTTTCCAATCAAAATTATAGCCTTCTAGATGCAATGATTGCATTCCAGGAAAGAATCGATTACTGATCAAAGTAACATTTGCATTGCAGAAAAGACTGATGCTGTGTGTTACCATGCAAATGAGTACATTGCCAAATTTGTCAATTCCTGCAATCATTTACAGTACTATGATGAAAGCAACGCCTTGAGAATACCATGCCTATCGATTTTCAGTGATTTACATGCAGTAGCACGGACATATTGTAAATCCAGTTCCGCCTTGCATGGAAATAAAATACAAATAGCCTTTCATCTCACAACTGCCAAAAACTCACCTTGGATAGCATCCAATCGAGATTCACCATGATTTTCCCTTATGATCACCGATGCATAACCTGAAATCAATGCACTGATCAATTGATCACTAATATCACAACCAATCGTACCTGATCCAGAATTCGGCTCATGACTTTCACCAGTATTCATTGGAAAATATTGATTTCTTGCATTTCCAAAATCAGTATCCACCTGTTGATTGCGAAGTGATGGCATTTGTAATGCTTCTGCCAAATCGGCCGCCCTTTTCAGGATGGTCTCGATTGGCAGCTGATCCGGATCTCCAGGGTGTCGTGGTATGAATTTTTTCAAACGTTGGAGTCCATATTCTATTGTTGGTTCAGTGAGAGCTGATCAAAGAAATGTTTTGTGAAATTTCATGCTATTAGATCATTGATTCTGATGAGATCATGGTCTTCAGGACTGATCAGAG
>JAQIWJ010000926.1:0-14693 GCA_034695185.1 Discolaimus major
TCACATAGAAACTTTAAGGCCATTTTTCTCAAGACTAGGTAAATGACACTTATCTCCTTTTGTCACGCACCCCTCGATATGATAGTGGCAAATTATAATATCACTAGCTTTCTAAATCCATCAACTGATTGTGAGCTCCCTAGTTTTCTATGTTCTTGGAATCAGTACAGTGTATTTGTTCTCGAATCTTATTATCCCTTGTATTTGTGGCTGACATTCGTATTGACGCTGATTGGCATGCCAAGTTCCATCTTAGCTGTTATCACATTTTCAAAAGAAGAATTCTCCTACATGAGTTTTTTCTATCATCGTATAATTAATGTCATTGAAATTGTTTACGTAACAGTAGAGCTCATGCATTCATCGCTGATCCTGTACAATAACGACTTTCAAGAATCATGCTTTTGCAAAATTTCATCAAGACTGCTTTTACGGTTGTAAAGTTGTGCGATGGCAAAGCTGAGGGTTTACCATTTTGGTGAGGGGGGTGTGAACTTATCATCAATATTATCACAGCAACTCGTCTACTAATACCCTCAAGTGCGCTGTTATAGAAAATCTGAAAGGCAAACATGACACTAGGAGATAAATGATTTCCTTGACTAATGCTATGATAAAAATTGACTAATCTAATTGAATCTCACCTTATTCTTCTTTTTCTCTCTCCCAAGACTGGTAAAGCAAAAATGGCAGTTCCAAAATTGAAGTTGAATTCTGGCTATGATATACCGCAAATAGGCTTGGGTACATTGCAAAGCGAAAAAGGCGAAGCTGGAGAAGCTGTCAAGATGGCATTCGAAATCGGATATCGTCATATCGATTGCGCAATGCTATACGGGAATCAGGAAGAAATTGGTGGCGCATTCGACAATATTTTCAGCAGTGGAAAAGTATAACATAAAATGCAATTTAGAAATATTTCGCAGCCCATACATCTCACATTTTGATCAGGTGAAAAGGGAAGATGCGTTCGTAACCAGCAAAATCTGGAATACATTTCATTCGTACGAGAAAACTAAATTGGCAATAGATTCCATGCTGAAAGACCTGCAAATCTCGTATTTGGATCTATGCCTGATCCATTTTCCAGTGGCTTACGCCGAAGATAAAGATGGATTATTTCCGAAAGTAAGCTTGCTAAGCATTGCTATCTTCTTGGAAATGACATAATTTTTAGGATGATCAAGGCAAGCTGATCCATACTGATACTGATTATTTGGATACATGGAAAGCTATGGAAAATGCTGTAGATGCTGGCAAAATCCGTAGCATCGGCTTATCAAATTTCAACAGCAAACAAGTCAAACGCGTGATGGATAATTGCAGAATAAAGCCAACTGTCCTGCAGGTACTGTTTGTTTGTGCAGATAATACATCAGGACACAACATCCATTTTTGCAGGTGGAAATGCACCCATACTTTTCACAAATCGCATTGCTGGATTGGTGCAAAAAGAAGGATATTATCGTGACTGCCTACAGCCCGTTGGCCAATAATACTTCCGTTTTTCGTACGAAGGATCATCCGAACTTATTAACGGACAACGTGATCGTTGCCATTGCTAAGAAGCATAAAAAGGTATGTATGTGGAGTGGAATATTCTAACTAACCTGGCCACATGATCACCTTATGCATGATCTTCAGGCACATGACAAAATTTTTATGATCTTCAGACACCAGCCCAAGTAGCTATCCGTTGGGCCATACAACGAGGCACAGTGGTGATCCCTAAGTCGACCAAACGACATCGGTTGGAAGAGAATTTCGACGTCTTCCATTTTCAATTGACACAAGGTGACATGGAAGCCATTGATGGCTTGGATAGGAAATTACGACTGGCCACTCTAGATCATGATTCGAGTCATCCTTATTACCCATTCCATGAAATGTGATTGAGGTTTTATCTTTGTCATGATGACATTATTGCACTTGATGAATGAGTGGCAATAAAAAGTTGACAATTTTTTATTGCAGAAAATGCATAGCGTATTTCGACAAAGAAATATTGCATTCCAAAATATCACTTTGCAAAAAAATTATGCAAGTATAAATAAATATAAATATTCTATGCTAAGCCTAAGCTTCCTCGCATTTCCTTCCCTCCACCGTCCACTTTCTCCTTGGTAACCATGGGCAATCCAAAGCACTTGCTTGGCAAGAAAGCATACAGATGGAGCAAGAGCCAAGGGAAAGAATCAATACGGTCGGGCTGGATATCAAGCCAAGATCCAAAAGTGCATGAATAACTAGATTATCAAGTGGGTATCATATGAAAGGATGGTATCCTAAGAATGGTGTGATGTATGAGGATAAAAGCATACAATGTTTAGTCTAATGCTAATGGATTTTGTATGACTCATATGCACATAAGAAGTAGGCGTAGGAGCAGCTGCCTGAATGAGCAATGGTAGGCAGTTTTGAGGAGTCGTACTTCTGTACGTTGAGCAGTAAAGTTGGTCTTGTGAACCGAGGTCTACTGCACAGCAAAGCTAGCGTATAACGCTACAAATGGGATCATATGTTCTATGCTTGGGAACCTGGATCCAAACTTTTTCTAAAAAAAATTTGCCCATGATGAATGATCTTCTAGAAAACAATCCATAGCAAAAGAATTCGCTTATTCTCCCACCAAACAGCTGATATTCACATCAACCAAAGCGCAACTTGTGATTGAAAAGCAAATGATAGCATGCGTGGTGCTAATTTATTACCTTGGAATAAGCAAAGGCGTTGGCAGGTATTTGCAAAGCGTCATTTCCTGTTGGCGTTGAAGGAAGCTTTAAAAATTAGAACCTTGTGCAAGATAGTGAAGTAACCTGTGGTCGTGTTGATCTTGAAAATGGACATTAGGTGGATCACTTTTTGGTTATTATTTTGCTTGCTTCATGCAAGTGCAATAAGTAAGGGTTATGCCAGGATTTAAAAATATGCCTGATTCTTCAACTCTGGGTCACTTGTGCCCTTGTAAAAGCACAGCTAACGATTCTCCATTCACATGCAGAAGTATGGGTGACGCTCACGTTAGCTGTGTTATTTTGTTAGCCGTGCTCACTAAATTGAAGGGTGGAAAAGATCCAGATTTGACGGTTGAGGTTATTTATGCCTGCATTTTACAAATAAGGTCAGATACATCTATATTTCAGCAACAATGGTAAACGTCAGATGCGTTTACAATAAGCAACAAGTTGAAGACTTGATGCTTGGTCCAGATCATCCGTACAAAGTGAATGGTACCTGGAAAGAATACCATACCCTGAATGGAAAACGATACACCTTCGTCATCACTGAGGCCGATTATACCATCGTGTATCACATGTGCGTGACCAATAATTACGCATTCGCTCAACCGTATCACGAATCCGATTGGAGGGTATTCGAAATCGATACCAAGCCAAATATCTTCATGCCAGGTGTGGCCACGATTTATGACGGTTTGAGGAATCATGATCAAGGAGTGCCTTTCAGTGAACTTAACAGTACGTAAATGTGTATTTTGACCATAAGAGGGAGGTCACTCATTGACCAGCGAGCGACCGATTGGTCAGCTGGTACCGACATGACTAACCAGTGATTATTGGCGGAAGCACAGCCGAAAAAGCAGTGTGGATTGTGTTTCAGGAGTGCAAATGGGAGTCATTTGTGTGAACGACAAAGAGAATTTCTATAAGCTAACGTCGCCCAATGGAGTCTACACTGTATTCGGGTACATCCGACCATTCGAAAGTACCCTGAAAAGCAATAAAGACGAAGGCAGTCGTGTTACATTTGTGATCAAAGAAGCAGCTTACACAGAAATGTTGCGATTATGCAAAGCGAAGAATTATGCTTATGTACAAGTATTCGATGAAACCAGAGGCGATCATTGGTATGCCATAGAGATTGAGGGGAATTTTGACATTGTGATGCCTGGTGTGGCTATGATGTTCGATGGCACAAGGACCAGGGATAAGCCGATAAATGCCAGTGATTTGACAAGTAAGTGATGGTTTGAACATTTGCTGTGGGATTATCAATCACTTGGCCCAAACTCCAACATTTGGATCATGGCTAAAGTCTGATCCATCCAATATCTGGAACAAACGGTACCTGGGTTCCACCAATCAACCAGTGTGCGTCACAATCCAGGCCTGGATCGTTGCAGATCCAGGCTAGCAAATGGTGTGACCATTAGTCAAGTCACACAGACCATGCCACAGGTCAAGCCGAAACCTGCATGCAGCACTGATGGTCAGCTAAAACATGGATGGCCTACCTTTCAGAAAAGATGGCTGTGGTCCGATGCGTCAATACCATGCAAAATTTTGAAATGCTTCGAACGGTCAATGGTCAATACACTGTCTTTGGCTATTGGAAAGAATACGATAGCTTCCGAGGTGGACGCTTCACATTTGTCACAGATGAAGCCAGTTACAACAAATCAGTCGAACTGTGTCAAGCCAAAAATTTCGCATATGCTCAACCACAAGAGGAAAGCCCTCCTTTGGTCAGGGGCCGACCGCAAGGACATACAGGATGGTATGCGTTCGAGTTGGAAGAGAAACCCAACGTTTTGATGCCAGGCGTGGCTACAGTATTTGATGGGATGAGGGTCAGAGATAGTCCTACTGCATATTATGGAGTTCTGAATAGTAAGGGCGCCTGATCAGGTTGCCAAAAGGCGATCAATGATTTCTGATTTTAGAGAGATTCGAACCATTGACCTGTTCAAACAGTACCCGGATTTTCGAACGCGTTTCATATGTCAACGGTGCATACACTGTCCACGGATTTTGGAAATGGCATAATACGCAACGTGGAGATCGGCACGCTTATGTGGTTCCAAAGGCAAGTTATGAAAAAGTATTGGCAATATGTAAAGGAAAAGGTTTCGCATACGCTCAACCTCATGATGATGATCCTGGATGGTATCCATATGCATTGGATGAGAATCCAGATGAAGTGTTGCCAGCACCCACCACGTGATTGACATTATACACGCACGACTGTTGAGAAAATGCGAAAGTATATTGATAGACTGATGTAAATTTATGGTGCTGGAATTTGTGCATGGAATTCAGTTATTATATCTAAAATCTTGCTTATATCTCTTCTATGTGATTTTGCACTTATGTTAGGAGGAATTTGGATTACACTTCTGTGTGCAATTTTGCTGAATCTTTTCAGGCACATTGCAAAAGCATGACTGCTGATCATTTTTCCTATCAGGTAAGGCGACTATCGTCACACTATGGTTTCAGCACACGCGAAGTAAAATAACTATGCTCACAACCAGTCATGCTTGTCAGTTGACTATACACGCCCAGTACTAGAAGTCAAATGTTTGTGCAATTGTTGTAAAACTCTACTTTGCTTGCGGTCGCTGTTGCTATTCTGCTGCCAAGTGCCAGACGTAATACATATTGTACCATATTTCATCATGACCTGGAAGTGTTCTAGCGAAAAATTTATTCACTTCAAGTAGATTTTTGATATCTTATTTACAATGGCTGGTGTTGAAAACCAATACCAAGTTGGAGCAGGAGCTACGTTGAATGATTTCTTTAAAGCCATTAACTATCACATGGAACTCAATTACCCAGATTTCAAGACTGATCAGGCGAAGAAGACGTATTTCTTCCCACCTTTCTGTCAACCTCCTATTCTTGGTCCACAGAATATTGCTGCTCAACCAAATGACAATAAAGAACAAGGTATTCGAACTGAAATGAAAGGATGGCCACATGAATGTAGACTCTGCCAGCAGCTCAGAGAATTTTCCAAAAGATATCCACAAAAAATGTACATCTTTAATGAAATGAATTTCGGTAACTTATATCACAAACTTTGCCAGGATATTTCGGGATTTCCTCTGAAATGGGTGAAAGCATGGAAAAAGCCCTATTTATGAAGGTTTGAAGGATAATCCTCCTCATGAAACTAAGCCTGATGCGCTTATCATTCACAAAGAAATTGGTGTAATTGTGATGGAAGTGAAGTCTAGACCAAGTGGCAGTGCGGAACCAGACCCTTGTGACCAGTTAGGCAAAACAGAGGGAACTTCGGTGAATCCTGGACCAACCGAGAAAGCAAAAAAAGAAAAAGATCCTTGTCAGCAGTTAGACAAAACAAAGGAAACTTTGCTGAAGTGGTCATATTTAGCAATGGTCGAAAATGAACTGGTGAAGCCCAATATTGTGCTGGCTCATGTCTACCCAGCTGAACGTGTTTTGGATTCGTATGTAGAAAAGAAATCAATTACAACTGAGTTTGGCGACATTGAATTGAAATTGTGTGTACGTTGTCCACCAGTCATGGGCAAACGGTGTGCCGCTTACATCCTAGATGCGACTGATTTTGATGTGTTGGAGTTTGCCAAGTGGTTTGAGTATCTTAAGACTGAACAGCAAAATGTAGCTAACAGTACCACGACCACCTTCAATGTTTGGTGCCCAGATTGATAGCTGGACAGAGCAGTATGTTCGCGTTTCAAGAATTGTCACTGCGCATAGAAAACCAATTTTATCTCAATGAGCTTGGGAAAATCACCAAGAATTCGAAACAGCCAGCAGAGAAACCAGCAACGATTGGTACGGCTTGTAAAAGGAAGGTTGACACAGTGAAGAAAGTCAGTCGTGTGGAGTCAGTTATGAACACGAGTGAACGGGGGAAAACAACGAATGATAATGCAAATGCTATTACTAAAACAGTTGAGAAAATGAACGCTGCTGACACAATCAAGAAGATTTGGTTTTTCCGAACTCAAGAACAGGATTCAGTTTGGTATGGTCCTCCATGGCAAGTCATCTATGGGGCATTTGGAAGCGGCAAGACTATTCTCATTCAGTTCAAAGCGCTAGATTTGCTGAAAGCAGGACAAACGGTTCGAGTTCTGGCTTGCTACCCTCTCAGTCTTCAGTACAAGAAGTTTTTTGAAGTGAACGCACCTAACTGTAAGGAAAGGTGGCGAGTACATTATTTTTCAAACGGTTTTGGAATAAATATTCATTAAATCCTGACGAAGACGACAACAATCATGCAGCACTGCGGCTGAATGAAATATGCAGTCATTTCGTGAAAGGATGCTCGATTTTTATTGACGAGTGCGATTTGCTTGCGGATTATGAGGCTCCAGACAGTGATGAAGTAAAAGATACACAATATTCCATAGAAGAACTTGATAAAATATTGCGGCAATTGGAGCCAACAGTGTACTGGATATGCCTAGCGACCAATATATTTGCACCAGACGACCAACTAGAAGAAATCACCAAAGGTATTGCGCATTACGTAAAATCGATGCCTCATACCAAATACCATTTTACCAACTCTATGCGTTACACACAGCAGACGTTTCGTTTTTGGAAGGACGCTGACAAAAAGGTTGTTCAATATTTGTTAGAAGGGCATGTTGACTGGGCTTATGATTATGCGTTGATTAAAAACGATAGGAAAATATGGAATATCGCTGAAAATAACAAAATGAGCAAGACAGATCCATTCAGTACTTACAGCATTGGCCACCAACTTCAAGGTCCTGACGTTGAAGAACAGTTTGTTGCCAGTTTTGATGAAGCTATGGATAAAGCTATCGAACAATTGGGGTGTTTGAAAAAGGAAGGTTACCATCTGAACTATGCAATGAATGAAAAGGAAGAGAAAAGGCTTTTTTCTTTTAAACAATTGTTTCAAGCTAATGATGTACTCTTTCTGCATGATAAGAGGAACGCAAGATCCAAGGAACAATTACTTAGCAAATTACGAGTTGCTGGTTTTCCATCAGGTTCCTTGAGTGATTACGCCAGAAAAAGTCAGCCCAATGATGCCATTACATTGCTCAGTGTTCGAGATGGAAACTGGTCATCATTTGAATGGAAAGTCGTGATCATTGTTGTTCGGCATGAGTGGATAGCTTGGCTCCCTGACGCTATTGCACGATGTATGATCAAACTGATTTGCATTACATATGGTTACAAAGGCGATCTTGAAAGTTCTGAGGATGAGCAGAATCCCACCAAAAATTTGGAGGATGAGAACAGCTCTAATGAAAATTCGGAGGATGAACATAGTTCAACCAAAGAACTTGGACGTAGACCCTCCATTGGCGCTAATATGGTTGACAATTTTGAAACTCATTTCGCTCCACTCAATCAATGTGAATTAATTTTGCAAATTTTGTAAGCCATGTCTTGGATAACGCCTTCGATATATTTGAATTCAAGTCAGTTCGGGAAGATTTCGCAAAAATTTTACAGATGAAGGCAGCTAAGTATCGACCATATCATATGACCCTTGCAGAATGGCTTAAACATGTATCACGCCGACTAAATGACATGATGCTTGCAGAATGGGTTCAAGAGGCATCGTGCTCATCACATACCATTGAGGAACGCAGTCTGATTATCAAGATCATTAAGAATGCTACAATCAATTTTGCATGCGACATGAAGTCAGAAATTGCAAAATATCTTTGCGAGAAGGGAAGACCTGACGCTGTTCTGCTATATTTTTTGATGGAGAAAACAATTTCGTATGAAATAGAACGTTGGATGAAGTGTCTCAAATCCGCAAATGTTGAAACACAGGATTCTACTGGATCAAAGGAAAGAATAAGCCAGGAGCCTACGATGCAAAAAGATCTGCATCGCAGAATCAATGTGAAGAACTCAATGACTTCTGGCTTCCATGAAGACAATGCCAATAACGCAATTAAAAAAGGTCACACTGGTGCACCATTGCGAACTCAATCTGCAATTAAGTGGGCAACATTTCAAAACGACGATGGCATTTCATGCTATGCAAATAGCGCTATGCATGCATTATTCGCTGTGCACAGATTTAATGAATTTTGCACTTTGCTTGTGAATTCAAAAGGACTGCACCTGTTGGCAAAACTTCACCAAAATTACCAGGCAAAGTTGCATTCACTGGATACAATGCCATTGCGTCAAATCTTAGGAAAATCATTTTTATCTGGGCAGCAATGTGCTAAAGAATTTATTGAACAGCTATTGGTTCATGTGAATTTCCAAGAAATTTTTCAAATTCAAAAGCATTTTCGGTGCTCAAATCCTTACTGTTCATGCGAATGGGGTAATATAATTTTCACCACTGGTTTAGTTGTGGATCCCAGGAGTAAGACAACATTTGATGAACAGCTGGTTATGACAAAAGCTGAAACGGAAACTGAGCGCTGCCCCCAATGTAATTTGTATATGGTCAAGCCGATCATAAAAGATGTGGATCACATTTTAGTTCACCTGGCTCGACATAACGACTTGGGCGCAGATTTTAATAACAGTCCGATTTGTGGTTTTCATGAGGATAACATTAGAATTGGTTCTGCAAAGTACAAGGTGGTTAGTGCTATTCAGCATATTGGGGAAACTATGTGGTGTGGTCATTACCTCGCGTGGATTCGCAACCAGGATGAATGGCTCAAATTCGATGATACGAATTCTAAGCCAATACAGCGGTTAGAATTTCCAAGAGATTTAGAAAACATGTACTTGTTGTTTCTGGAAAAGGATCCTGATTGGAAAATTTAATGTGAGAGTGATAGCGATAATTTGCATTAGGTATTGTGCTGGGCTTTTCTTCATGATGACAAAAGTGGTGCTACATGTACAAGGAGAATTATCGTCTTACGATAGTTTATTCTCTGACTTGAACCACATCAAAAGCTACTTTTTGCAACATCTTTATGGCAAACAGAAGAAAGCATCAAAATATACATACTTTTACAACACTTGCAAGACTTGATTATTTTCGACCATTTGCTCTTACAATTGCATGCACCCACACATTGATTTCTGTGCTCATGTAGAATTTCCTAGATTACATTGATGTCTAGGTATTTTTAAATGCAACGCTATGTTCATGGAATTTCTCAGCCTTCTCTATGAGGATTACCTACATACACCTTGTGCTTACCCTCTTCATGATTTCATGCCTTTTGAAAAATGGCCGCGGAATTCAATAATCCTAATCACCATCCCATGCAATTCATCCTTTTGGTATCTTGAAACATCCAATTCTCCTTGGTCATTATTTTAGTGGTCATTTGAACAAGTGTTTCCAGCATTTAGAGTGCAATGTCATTTATACTAAAGAGACATTACCATGGTCATTAGGAAAAATCTTGCATATTCAATGAATAGTATTCACTCGAGTGCAGTTTATTTGAAAAATGCCTCGGTCGCTCCTAATGACCCTATTCATATCTGAGTGTATCATTCTCGTGACCAATGAAAAATGCCTTGGTGACCAAACTGGTTCATGTGGAACATTCCAGAGGAAATAGAAACTGAATCGGCATTTATTAGTGGTTGGTCAGGTATGAAACAGTCAGTTGATACCTGAATTTGTCCATTGGTGAAGTCAGGAAATTTTGCAAGGATGATTGGTCTGGTATACCTTGGTATTGCGATAATGTGCATTGCTGGGGCAAATGCCCAAAGCAGTAAGTGACTATCAATTGATGACCATCAGACGCTTACAGTAACCCACATTTCAGTGACCACAAATGATATCATCTGTGTGAACAGTACACAAGCCTACAAAAGTTTGACTGATGCAAATGGAGCTCGCTTATACGTCGCTGGGTATTGGAAAGAGTACAGTACCCTAAATGGACGTCGGTACACCTATGTGGTCTCCCAAGCCGATTATGGCAATGTTTTCAATATGTGCAAAGTCAAGAATTGCACGTATGTACAACCGAACAATGAGGACGACTCGTGGTATGTGTTCGAAACAACAGAGAAACCAAATGTTCTGATGCCCGGAGTGGCCACAATGTTCGATGCGTTGAGGAAAAGGGACAATGCCACAAGCTATGATGATATCAACAGTAAGCTAAACGCAGAGAGGGAGGGTGGGTCTAGATCTGGGTCTGATTTTGTCAAACTGGTCCTGATTCCAAGGGAATGCTGGCCTGGGACCGCCCTAATGCAGGCTTGAGCACACTGGTTTGCACGGAGCCCAACTTTGGGACCTTGGGTGTGGTCATTTAGGTTCGTGGACCTACTGACCCATGATTGATCATGTACAGGTTTGGCCATTTGGGTCCTAATCGCAACCTTTCGGGCTGGGCTGGTCCAGACCGTGAATGGCAGGTCTTCTTGATCTGGAGCCTGACCATGGTACAAACCCGTGGGTCCATTGGACCCACTGATCCATGACTGATCATGACCAGCTTCATGCCAAACCTACTTTCCAGAAAAAATGGCCAACGTTGTCTGTACCAACTCCACACCGGTCTTCAAAAATCTGAGAACCGCCAATGGCCAATACACCATCCTCGGCTATTGGAAACCCTACAGTACCCCCAATGGCCGTCGCTATTCATTTGTGGTCAATCAAACCGATTTCCTAAACGCCCATAACATGTGCAGACAAATGAATTACATTTTTGTCCAACCGATCGATGATAGCGCAGCATGGCAGATTTTCGAACTGGCTGGGCGTCCGGATCTATTGATGCCAGGCGTCTCCAAGATGTTCGATGGTATGAGGGTCCGCAATAACTGGACGCATTTCAATAATTTGAGCGGTAAGCACCTCTTGACCCATAAAACGACCACATGCAAAGATGTCATTTCAGGCGAAATGACTGGTGTGATCTGTGTCAATTCCACCATCAGTTCCTCCCCACTGAAATTCCCCAATGGCGATTATACAATTTTTGGGTTCTGGAAATCGTACACTACACCCAACGGTGTGTATTGGACGTTCGCAGTCAATGAGACCGATTACAACAACGCCTTGCAACAATGTAAAGCCAAGAATTATACGTATGTTCAAGCCACCTACCAACAAGATCCAATATGGTATTTGTTCGAATTGGACAACAAACCCAGTTGGTTGATGCCAGGAGTGTCGTTGATGTTCGATGGCATGAGGTCAAGGACAATTCCGACCCACGTTTTTGCTGTGTCCAGTAAGTGACCAAATGATTCTTCACAAATAGCCACATTATCATGCCTAGTGACCACGTGGTCCATAGTGACCACATGGTACATCACAAGTGACCACTACAAATGACCACATGATTCATGACACATGACCATATCTTATCATGATTGACATTTTTAAAACTGACTTAATGACTTATCATGGGTTATTATGTGCCCATCACAAATGTCATGGCCGCCACAAGTGACCACATCATTCACCACATATGACCATATAAGTTATCATAACTGACCTCCACAAGAAACCATATGACTCAAGCAAAGTGACCGCATGATTCATCATTGGTCATCATAAATGACCATCACAGATGTCATGATGGCTCATCTACTCACTCCATGAATTGATGTTTCAGAGAAATTCACAGGAGTCTTCTGCGTCAACAATATGAAAGATTATGAAAGTCTGGCCTACGAGAATGGCCCATACGCTATCCAGGGTTATTGGAGACAGTATCAATCCCCGAGTGGAACGCACAGTACATTTGTGGTCAATGATACGGATTATCAGAATGCACTGAAACTGTGCACTGATAAGGATTACAAATATGTGCAACCGGATGATCAAGTGGCTCAGGTACTGCTGTCCAAGCATGGATTCTGTAAGCTTGCTCACAGTATCAGTCCTTTTCAGGATTGGTCAGTTTTCGAAATCGATGGCAACCCACAAATCCTGATGCCAGGTGTATCCACAATGTTCGATGGTCTGCGTCAAAGGGACAATCCAGTTCCATACAAGCAGTTGGACAGTAAGTCTTCATTCCACTACAGTAATCACTGCTAAAAATGACACATTCCAGGGGACATGACCGATGTGGTCTGTGCCAATTCGACCACAAGCTACGAAAGCCTAAGCTTCACCAACGGCGCTTACAAGATATTCGGATTTTGGAAATCTTACAATTCCCCGAATGGTGAACGTTATGCATTCGTGGTGACCCCGAACGCATTTGAAACGGCGTCCCAGTTGTGCAAAAGGAAACGGTTCCAATATGTGCAACCGAATGACCACACCGAATATTGGTATGTCTTTGCGTTGCAAGAAAACGCAGACGTGCTGATGCCAGGGGTGAAGAACTGAAATCATATCGAATAATGGGTACAGGAAATGATGGGTAATGATGATATACCAAAAAATTAATCAGAACGTACTGTACTCTAGTGATTATTTGATAATAGATTATGCTAAGCCAGTTATCATTATATTGCTAATAAGTATATATTTAGGTTATTCTGCCATATTTCCCTGGTTATGTGTGTGCATTTATATATCATATCAGTTGCTATCATTATTCCATTATTGTATGATCGGTGTTCAAAATCATAACTTGGTTATTATGCAAAATACCATGAAACTGGTCTACAGTATAATTCTCAGCCCGCTTAGTATTTACATGGGAAGCATCCCAAGTGTATATTTCCCGATTCTGATGAAACATAACTTATTTGAAAGGGCTTTTCATGCTGGTGTGCTAAATTTGACTATGTGACCAGTAAATGACCACTGAAGTGGACACATGACTTGCGTCCAGGCTGGTCGAGAGGCGGCTCAAATGAGAGATCACAATGCCCTGCATCAAATGCCGCCTTGTTTTTTGGTTACATTTAATCACTGACCAGAAAATGCCCAAAAACCCATTGTCTGAATGGACAATGGCCAATATCCAGCAAATTATTCAGCTGTTGCTAAAATTTTTACAGATTTGGCATCAGTGAACATGTACGTTTGATTTTATGTGCATATCAGTCCATTTGGCACTGGTCAGTTGTCCACTTTTATGGTCATTATCTAGTTAACCAAGCAAATGTAGCCGCTAAGAATGCGATTTTCAAATTCTACAGTGTCTACTCCATATTTCCTGCAATTTTGGCAAGCAATAGCAAAATGACATTTAGAGTGCTTCCCTTATGAGCTAGAATAACCATTATCAAGATATTTACCATGAAGGTAATCTCAAGCCTGCGGACCCCTGATGGTGAGGCTTCATTCACAAAGCATACATGCCATTAGTCAACATAGAAACACTGCAGGACACCATAGGAAAAGCGTTGATTTATGCCCACAGCATGTGGTCTTTTTATTGAAAGAACAAGCAAAGCTTCCTTGTTTTCGAAAAATCTCAACGAGATTTTATGTGCAAAATAGGAAAACCCAAAGGATTTCTGAACTTTTCTGTCCCCTTTATCTTAACCTTCAATTCAACTGGCTAAAATTTTATGCCACTTAAGCATTAGCAGTGCAAAAATTACTTCTCATCCAGATCATGGATTTTCACAGCAAGTACTTTTATTTATTTTATGGGACCCGGAAGTGGCTGGAAATAATCAGCCTAAAAGTACTCGATCATTAGAATCACCATGATGAATACATCTGCGCCCCCGGTAATAAGCACGAGTGAATGCCAAGTAAGCCAAGCCTATCAACATCTATTTCAATGACTCCCCAATGGAAATTATCATTCCCTCGCGCATGGATAATTACGAACCACACCTGGCCTAGTTCCCGCTCACAACACTTCCGTGTATACTTCGGTTTTCGCACATTGGGAAGAAAGCCTAAACAGTGAAAACTGGTTCCCTTCTACCCTTTGATTTGATGAGCACGACTAACAGAATCAGGCACTTAACTTGAGCATTACCCATAATTTTACATGTGTCGGAGAATCATTTTCGGTACTTGTTCACTTTAGCCCCCTCACCGACTTTTCCCCGCAAGCGAAAACCGGAGCAGTTATTCTGGAGACA
>JAQIWJ010000927.1:0-14691 GCA_034695185.1 Discolaimus major
AACCTTCCCAGGTGCCTTATCCCATTCTTGATAAGATATGGCTCATTAGAAAGGGCTTTGCATGCTGAGCAAGGATTGGATCTTTATTATGGCTACATTTGCCTCAGTGACCATCAAATGACCACTGATTTTGACACACAAATTCCAACCAAACTGGTCAAGAGGGGCATCAAACCAATGGGCACGATGCCCTGCATCCGAGTCTTGCTTAACTTTCGAGCTAAATGTTATTACTGACTACAGAATAAACAAAAACCTGTTTTTTGAGTGGGCAGTGGCCATTTTCTACCGAACCTGGCAGCATTTGCCGAAGTTATGGACAGCTTTAGCATCAGTGAATAACAGGCTTTCATTTGATATGCTTCTTGCTGCATTTGGTTCTGATCAGGTGTCCACTTTGATTGTCATTTCCCAGGTGACCAGGCAAATGTAGCCGCTAAGCATGCGATTTTCAGTTTTATCCTGTCAGACTCAATCAAACGGCATACTCCCCAATTTGTTTCTGATGTGGCACCTGGAAATTTCCCTTGTCAATGCTCGGCCTGTGCAGCTTGCATAATTTGGGTTCGGAAATACTGGACAGATAATGCTTTACACATGAATTGAACTTTCGCCAGTGCTCAAAATTGCCTGGTACAGGCACATTATTGTCATCTGATACCTGTTATTAATTTGCCACGCATGATAGAAACCTTGCCCTGTGCTTATTGAAATACGAGATCCCAAACGCCCCAGTGGTATCAAATTTTCAGCTCCATCAAAATCATAGCTAAATCCAGTGATGTCAATTTCAGTTTGTAGAAACAACCATGAATACACAACTTTTGATATCTTTTCTTTGCGTAATTTCTTCCTCTGACTTCGCTTCCAGTGCTTGGTATGAATTCACAGAAACCACTAATTTGTTGAAATCCAAATCCTGGACATCGTCCAGTTGCTCGAAAAAGCGATTGTTAATCGATAATAAGGATAGCATTGCTTTGATGGTCGATGATAATTTGGAGTTCAATGAATTGGTAAATGAAAAATTGGTTATTTAGAAATACGAATTGCTGTCTGCAATGCATGTTTTGAAATGCACCTGTGTATAACAAGTTTTTTATGAATGGAAAGTGATGCCATTTTTAGATATTTGCATCAGACCTTCCTACGGAAATCATTTTGAGCGAGACAGGGTCATTATCTGGCAAACAAGAAGATGAATTCAAAGCTGATAATTGTGAAAGTAAATGCTCATGGGTTTTGTGGTTCATGCAGGGGACTTTGGTCATAATTTTGGCCAGCCAGTGCCACGGTCACAAGCGCTTCAGCCCCCAAAGCCCCCTGGATACGCCTTTGCTAGCCTGTAGCTCAATTGTTAAAGCAACCGCCCCTCAAAAACTGGAGGTCCATGGTTCGATCCCAGCCAGGGGCAAATGCTTTTTACATTTCAAAATAGCGGATAATGCTGTCCACTGCAGAATATTTCACATACAAAGACCCCAAGGACGTACCTGTATGGCACGACCCATCCAAATGGAGTTTCATGAATGACTCGAATGACCCACAACGCCCATTGTTGCATGTGGAAAAGATACCCAGCCAATATGACATCGTATATTTCAATCCGAATAATACATACAGAGTATTCATCGATGTACCAGCAAGGGCTGGGAGGCTATTTATTGGAGGATTTGTAAGTAGATCATCGATTATTCATACTGATCAGTATTGATCAGTTGTATTGATTTTTTCGTAGAGCCATACATCAGAGACATTTTTGGTCCATGAAGAGACTGCTGAAGGGCGATTGCAATTTCATTTATCCGACGATATGGATCCGGATGACTTTATTAGCGAACTCATTTTGGAAGCGTCACCGCCCATGCATGTGTTGGAGAAAGAATGCGAGGATCATACTGGGTGTTATCCTTATCATATGAATTCTAAAGTGAGTTCATGATCTGAAAATCATGGGATCACATTACAGGGTACGGTGAAGCAACTCATGGGTCCTAACCCTGGGCCTACCTGTCTGAAATTTTGATGATCTGTCCTGTAGCATGCGGGGTGGGGAGATGACCCATGCCACATGATACTCATTAGGGTAACCTAGCTACCAGACCCTGTTGCCCAGTGTCCCTTAGGCCTGACCAATTTGTAATCTCGAAAAATCAAACCTGCTATCTGACCTTTGGGTCCCACATCTGACACCCCATGTCACTCTCACCCTCCCATACCAAAAACTGCAATGATCACTTGCTTTCTTCAAGATAATGGTAGAGATTTGCAAGAAAGTCACTGATTGTCCAAGTGATTATGATATTCCTTGTCATGGTCACTTCAAACCGATGGGTCATTGTTGCAATTTATGCGGTAAGTATCGATTTATCGATGTTTATTTGATCAGAGCCAGATTGCATGCAAAAACTCCGCAATTTTTGCATGCTAGTGAAACATACTGCTGCCAACTAATACTTTCCCTGCACTAAATCAAGCCAAAGTGATATCAATAATTCAAATCGATTTTCAGGTGGCACGATCAAATACCAAACCACAAACGATTACAATTTATTGGACACTAAAAAATTGATCAATAAAACAATGAAATCCAATGCGCCAGAAGGTCGATTCTCATTGCTGAAAGTGGGCGATTGGGAATATCAGTTGATTCTGGTCAAAGGTCGTGGTGATGCTGATTTCGATCCGAATTGGATCAAAGAGAAGACAGAGTTTTTGAAGCAATTTTTATTGGACAGTAAGACGAGTATTTTTATGTGACTGATGAACTTGAGGACGGATTTTGCAGATGTAAAAGGAGTTGATCCAGATTCGCTGACGATGGCCTACGCAATTGAGAGACCACCATACGATAGAGGTAATGCACCGGAATTGCGCAATTTTGACCACAGCTTGCAAAATGTGGCGCGATTTTCAAATCACATGCAATGGATATCTTTGAAAAAATTTGATTCATACTGATCTTTGTAAATCATTGCAAAAAAACAGCCAATTTGAAAAAGCAAGGATAAATGCTGCATGTACTCCTCATTTTTCAGTGGCCCTTGGTATTTGCCTATTCCTGCTTTTCTGCCTTCTCATCGGTTTGGCAATTGGAGGATATAAAAAGCGAACTATCATTATGAAGTGAGTGTTGCTATGGAAATATTGCGCAATATTTTGAAGATTCTTGCGGAATGCAGATTGCGCAATTGTATTAGCACAAAATTAGTCAGATGCACTGCAATTTGCATACTTCAAATTGCGCAATCTGAACAACATTTGCTGGAAACAATGCAATTTGCAAATTACGCAATATGCTTGAAAAATGCTTCGCATTTTTCAGCTGGTTCACAAGTGAACGCATCCATTTGCGTGCCTTGTGGCGAGATGATCAAGGCGATCGGATCCATTTGGAACTGGCCGATAATCAATCTCGATGCTCGATCGTCAGCGGCATGGATACGAGTTTCGAGAATCCATCGTTCAGGAACCTTTTGGAACAAGAGAAAGGCAAAGAAACTATGGCTACCATCTACGAATCGAAAGTACCAACTCTAGGGTACGAGGATAAATCGGGCACCAGTTTCGAAAATCCATCCTTCAATAAATTGCTGGAACAAGAGAAGAGGAAAGAGGCAATGGCGACCATTTATGAAACCAAGGTGCCCAGTGTTCCATACGAGGACAAATCGTCCATCACCTTTGCTAATCCATTATTCGAAGGCGCCAATGCTGGTGAGAAGGATGATCAAAAGTGATCAATCAACCGATCATAGCAAATATCGATTGATGAAGATTGATTACTCAAGACTGAGATAATAGATATTTAGTGATTTATACTAATGATCAGTCATGTGATCACAAATATGTATCGATTGATCAAAATTGATCACTCGACTGATCACAATCACGTATCGATTGATCACAATTGATTACTCAAGATTGAGATAATGAGTATTTGTGATTTATACTAATCTCATCATGATATCAATTACAATAACATTCCCCATACAAAAAGTACTAATTCAAAGATATCGTCCGATCACAGCTTAATGACAAAAAATGCACATTCTCAAAGTGCAACCTATTCCTTGATCAAACCATATTATGCATTCCAACACAAAAAAGTACTTTCACATTTGCATAAATAAACTTCCAAATCCCAATCATATAAAAAACTAGTTGCATAAAAACCAAAATTGGGCCCATTTCCAGAATGTTCTATATAAAAAGCTCGCGAATCGCTAAAAATTCAGGAATGAAACATGTGAATTTTTTGAATCTCGTACATTTTTTTATGGAAGGACAAAAATCTTAAAGCGTAAAACCCGCGAAGCTGGGTTGGAAGCGCAGGCCGCAACATAAAAAAACACACGAATGTGAACAGTATGAAAAAATGTCAATACGGCCTAAGAAATGAATACACGTTGCCGTTTTTGATTCGGAAACTTTTTCGAATACTCGATTCAATCCTGCACGTCGTTGTGAATGAGGCCAAGCGATTTTATGCTTTGGCAATGATCTTAGTCGCTCTTGTATTAGCTGCGCTAACGCGTTCTTGATTCGAAAGGGTCTGAAAAGACAGGATTGACGCGGCTGTTTTGGACCATGGGTTCCTGAGGGGGCACCTGTGGTGTGGGTCAGACATGCCCGGGGCATGCAGGGTCAACTGCAAGGTCCATGGGCCAGGAACCACTCAGGTACACATATTTGCCCAGGGGTCATCCAAAATGCAGAGACACATCCATGGTGTGGGTCATACTGCCTGGGTCATGCAGGGTCATGTCTAATGTCCAGGAACCAGGAACCACTTGGGTAGGCACAGTTCTGCCAAAACAGGTCTATATGTACCCCTATCACAATTAGTTAAATAAACAAAATGAAGCATACCTTCTCATTGATTCGTTCCAATTGTCTATTTTGATTCCCAATCTCAGTGCCCATATCGATTGCCATATTACGTAAATTGCCGATCATACTCCCGACTTGACCAATATTCTCGTCCATTTCATCCTCCCGAGCGTCATTAGTGATTCTAAATAAAGAAATTTCTATATTTTCATGCAACTGAAGTGATCAGTAAACAGTACCTGGTGACATAACCTCCAGATGGTCCCATAGCGCCAGGATCGCCCACAGTGATCCTGGGCTGATCACTCACAACGCCACCGTCGTCATCCTTTTTCCAGGTATTGGCATATGCTGCATTCTTCTCGAAATCGTCAGCCCTAAAAATGCATGTTTTTATACGGGTCTTGATTGGGCCTGGGTCCAACAGGGGCCCAGAAATGCCCATGAGCTGGGCCATGTGTGGGCCCAGACATGAAGTTACTGGACGTTGTGTGTGCTCTGTGGGCCCAGTTCAAAAGACACTGGGCCCATCCCCAAGGACCAAAACATGTCAGTACTCATTGTTTAATGTTGGGTCTGGATTTGTCCCAGGCCCAGCTAGGGCCAGGTAGACCCACGCGTTGGGCCCTGTGTGGGCCCAACCCCACAAGCAGGACCATGGACCCAAACTTGTCAATACTCACTTGCTGCACGGGAGTACGCATAGGCCGCAACATTTCTCCATACCCTTCAAATGCTCCTCGGCTTCGCGCATATCTTGATTGATCGTATCCAAACCGCCTTCTATCCTCTCCAATTGCTCTGCAAAACGTAATGATGGATGAATCAATTGAAAATTCATACGGAGAAATGGATAGCTTTATCGCATTTGCCAATGCAGGGCATTTTGTGTGCATCGACGATAATGGATTAATTCACATTTTTTAGAGATGATGCTTGATAATGTGTGCTATTTTTGAGTTGCATGCTTGCTTGCATGTTTTTTAAAAATATGCAATAATTCTGCAAAATGTGCCTAACAAGTAGTGCATCATAATTTCTGCAAATCCTTTGCAAATATTTCAAAATTTGCTTTCATAAAAGGGCCATTTTTGCTAGCAAGACTTGCTGATTAGCTTTGCCAGCTGTTCATAGCTCAATCCAAGCAAGCTAATTCTCAAGCCAAACAAGCAAACTTCTACAAGCATCATGCATGGGAACATTTCGAAGCTGTTTCAATATATACACGCCCCCACTGAAGAGCAGATGTTATCGTACCTCCTTGATCGTCCAACATCACCAGCGTTTTGATACCCGCTTCTTTGCTCTGAAAATCGATTTGATCAATAAATTATGATCAAAATTGGAACAGGTGATCACTTACTTCTTCGCATAATGCCAACATACGCCTGGTGCTTTCCAGAGACTGAAAAAAGCAGAGCTTAGCTTGCATGAATCTAGATGATTGATGCAATTTTAAAAATTTTTGATTTGTGATTGAGGATAATTAGAATCATTTTAGCAAAATTTAAACATGGATTAAATTATTAGTCACCACCACTTATTGCCATTTGAACATTAGCAACCAGCCTATGCAATTTGTGTCACGTTTGATTGCACTTGTTATCAGAACATGCAGGAATATTTTTCTGCATTTGAAAAACCTCTGTTGCAAGGTATTGATTCTGGATCAATAATCCTGCAATTCTTGAGCAATTCGTGATAATCATGTCAAAATGGTAAAAAAATGTGCATAAAAATGTATTTGGTGGACAAATGACCACTGGTCGAGCAGATCACTTTTGAATCAAGCCTAATTGACTGGAACCTGTCAAAATTCGAATTGATTTCTGACCTACTTCGTAACTTGTATCATAAACTTTCTGATTCACATCCTTCAAATCATCATCCATATCCTCGGGTAGCCGAAGTTTAGGCCTTCTAGGCGTATAATCAGGGTCCAGGCCATTGGCTGCAGCCGATTTACTACTTTTCCGAGACATTTCGTGTATAGTTTATTTATAGAATTTGATCTGAATAAGTCACCAATTATCCGTCTTTCCAAAATAGCACCTTGGAATTATGAAGGTAAAAACTCTTTATCATTGGTTGATTCAAAATCAATGTCTTCGACCGATCATTCTTAAATTTCCCCCATTCCTAAGCATGAATACGTTTTGAAAAATAGGGAAGAAAACTGTGACCAAATAACTTAATAAGAGTTTAACTAAGCGTATGCGAAGGGCTGGGGCTAGGGGTGAGGGTCGTTGACGCGTTTTCATACAAATGAATGATGCTTCTTATACAATGGTCTTCTCCATATCCGAGTCGGAATTTGCCTTCACTGGGCGGCCGAACCCGACTGCGCGGCAACGAATTGAACGCACACAAACGTCAAGTTCAGGTTCTGTCTCTCTCTCGGTATGGGGAAATTGAATTTTTGACCCAAAGGTTTGGCCCCGACATCTCTACGCATTGCCCGTGTCTGAACTACCTTCGTAGCAACGAGTAGGCTCGGGCATGAGTGAAGGTAATGGACATGGCAGGAAGTAGCTTCCAGCTGCCTCTACCCTTTGGCTGGGTCCGATTCGGAGCGAAACCTCATATACATGGCCTATACAGTACGAATTGTCTTTACAAATGGCCGGAAAGTAGTGTGTGTTAGTAGGGTTTTGAAAAATTCAATAGGAGAAAAACGATGCAATACTAGAACCCCACCCGCGATACCGGGTCCGCTGCTGCCAGTGACAGGACATTCGATGCAGTGCTTTCTCGAGCATAGTGGTCCTTTGGAGTTTGTCGTGATGGAAAATCGCTTTCATTCCCTTCCACGAACTCTCTCTCTCTCTCTCTCCGAAATAGAAGCAAAGAAGAAGGCCTAGCGAGAATTGGCCGAATGTAGTGTAAGAAAAGCGGATCTAAAGGAATGGACGGGGAAAAAACCACGGATTCAGTCCATGAAACTTGGGCAAATAAGATGGAAGTACTTTGCGAAAAACTTGCTGCTATAGGAATTTGTGATGTGCGCGTTTTTGTTGAGTTTTTCCTTTGGTAGGAATCCCTAGTGAAATTTCTATGCATTGTTATCCATCCTCTACTCCCTTCCCCTCCCCTCCCCCTGGGGGAGGGGGAAGGGAGAAGGGAGGAGCTCATGCTGACGACCAATAACCCAAGATTTGTTGGACATATGCCCATGTATGCTAATGATCATTCATTTTTTCCAAAGTATTAGGATACCACTCGAAACGGGTTCCGACAAGCAAAGCAGTTTCGGAGAAGCTGAATAAACGTTAGCTTAGACGTTAAATCAATAATTTTATACCAAACTAAGCCCCGACCCGGAATTCAAATGTCAAACCCTTAGTCTTTTGGTTAGTTTATGTCCACTTCTCTATGATGTATGGATTGGAAGACTCAGTGGGCGTATGCAATACCCTCGAACCGGAAATGAGAAAATGGGGAAAAACACATCGAACCATACAAGGAAGAATAATGAGTTTGTTGCGCTATGGATACAATGCGATCAATGAGGGGTTTTACCCGGATATAAAATTGTAAAAACTTTGTAAAGAAACCTTGGAGTTAATGATGAAAATTGCGGCCTATTGAAATATGAATCATAAGTTGCGATGACAGCAGAAAATACTTCCTGATTCTTCATGGAGGGGTGAAATTTTTGATCATGTAAGTTTGACAGGGACCATCTAATGAGTAAAAGGAATTCGGATTCTGGCTATCGAGGAAAGATAGAATGAAATTTGAAATGATATGGTAGATAGCTTGGATCTCAAGACTGAACAAAAGATTACAGTAATAAAAATCGATTGATTTTGCCATTGATCAAGTTGTAATTCGGTTTGTCCATTTTTAATTGCATACACATAATGTGGATTTGCACAAACAAAAATGGCTTGAAAAAGTAGCAAGGTAAAACCAAGCTGGTGAAAGCAGCATCAAATTCATGGCTGCATTGATTTGACCATAAGGAAATCACGCATTTTTAGCACAGCAAGCTAAATCATACTCGATTTGGGAAAGGTTTGATGAAGGAAAATTAATGAGACAAAATACACTAGCATATAAAGCAATGCTAGCTGAAGCATGGCACTGATCAAACGAAATTGCGCAATGCCTGTTTAGTGATGAAGACTGCAGCACATGAAAATGCAAGTTTAAAAGGTGTAAGCTAAAAAAATCAATGCCTACACAGATCTAAAGTCTGTGGCATAAACGTTTTACATCCTGTCAATGCTATGCAAATTGACGGTCCACCAACTGGAAAAATGTACGGTCTAAAAAATGTTTGGGAAGTTCCATTCTGCTATCTCAATTTTTTACATCCTTGTGGGAATACAGCCATGGGATTGGCATTTGTTAACATGAGGATATTATTCACATGGCAATGGCAGCTGGTATTTCAGAACTTTTTGTGAATCACTCTGTGAACAGAAGGTTTGGCGATCAAGTGAGCATGAATGAGATTGACTCTAGCCGAATTCTGATTGAAGCATGCATAAAAATGCCATGAATGACACACGCCAGGCATGCATGGATGCCGATATTCTGCAAAAATTTCATCTTTGAATACTCATGATGGCTTTTATGCATAAAATCTGCAAAAAGCTAATTGACATTTCGCAATGCATTCCTCAAAGCAAATATCGTTTGCCCAATTATCGATTTCAGCAGCTGCTGAAAATGTCCATTAACCAGTTCATTTAGCTGATATAAAATTCCATAGCCTCCAGTCATTTCCCATCAAAAAACACATTTCCTTTTTATAATGATATGAAACAAGAGCCGTTAGGCATATTTGATGGGAACACACAGATGTGCTGATGCATTTGAGATGAGAAAATTCACATCTGTCCTGTGTTTTTCTGCATAGCAAAATATGTCATATTTTCAAAAGGTTTTTGCTTGTGAAAAATGACCAGCATGTTTCGCTCTAACCAAAATTCACACCATCATGCAAGATTTAACTTACGTCATCAGTCACTTGATGCGATTTGAATTGTATTTCCTCCAATTCACTCCTCATATCACCGTCCATATTCCCATTAGCCGTCATTGTATTCGCTTTGGATAAGGATTATCACTGATACCAAAAAGGTGTAGAAAATTTCGAATTGCTTGTGACAATTCTGAAAAAATATTCTTGATCTGTGAAATCAAAATTGGCAGCTAACTGCGAAAAGGTTAGCTAAAAGCCAAGTAAAAGTGTTCCATGATAGCTAGAAAAGGTCGAAGTAGCTGAAAGCTGGCTTCAGCCTGAACAGTCGAGCAATCGCTTCTGCTCTGCTTCGTCTCTACTAGTCATGAGAAAGTAATATTCTCCCCTGTCTGCGCACGCCCAACGATTTTCTTCTTTTCACACGCCAATGCCAGAGCAGTTATCAGTAAGCGCATCCGGCCGGCTGGAATATTGGCAAACAGCTGAACGCGACGCAGTTGGAGCAAGCCGAAAGGAGGTCTTCATGGTTGGAGAATGAAGGAAATGAAAGCACTACCCTACATAAACGAGAAGATGAGCTTTTTCAGCTGAAAAAAATTGATTCAAATAACGATGAAGACACGCATTTGAAGAGATTCAGGGGAAATGTATGGTGAGGGGATAGGAAAAATGGAAGGTTCAAGGGGTTCAACCTTAGGTGGCCAAGAGGAAATTCATAGAAAATATGTGGTGGATGATGACATAAGAATTTGAAATCAGTGAGCACCGATTGACCTTATTTGGAAAACATCCATTGCCAAAACTTGGCTGAAAAATTCCAGTAGAATTCAAATGACGACAGTCAGATTTTTTAATTTTCGATTAAAACCCAATTCGTATAATGTAGGATAAATTGAACAGTCCAAAGTGAAATATCCGATTACCAAATAAGTTTTGTTTAGTAAGGAAAATTGCAACTAAAGCAGGGTTCGAAACCATTTAAAATTTGAAAAATATGGTCAGGTAGTTACATGGGCTAATGGTGTAATCGATTCTAAAAGTTAGATCTGGCAGGATTGCGCAATAGACTTGATACAAATTTGAAATTTCATCCAATGTGGCCTTTCTGACAGCTAATAAAAGAAATCCAAATCAGTAAATTGGCCCAAAATTTGAACTATCATTTACACAATTGTACCGAAAGCGATCGATACCATAGACCAAGAAAATAACCAAAATTTCACCTGCCACTTTTCACATCACGCTAATTGCTTGGTGACAGACAGCATTCGGTTCAAGCTGGTCCCCCGTATTCGGACCAAGCACAACTCGACCCCCCCCCCCAGAACTGCGTGGTAAAATTGATCCACTTAAACTATCGGTCCCCTCGAAGACCTCCTGCCTGGAGCGAAATGTACGATTTCCGAACTGCCCCATGAATAATTTCCCACCATTCACCATGTAGGCAGGAAGCAAAAAACGGAATCAATTATTCATGAATCACTATAGCTCAGAAGTCTGGCCCCGAAAATTCCGCATAAATGCTCCTTGATTCCTTGTAAGGGGGGAAAATGTGAAGTCAAGTTTAGAAACTCGACTTCCGCACACACGACAGGGGAGGCCAAACTCATTCAAAGTTCCTAGCTGAAGCCCAGTTTCGAAGCCACGTATCGTTCGATATGAGCCCCTGTTTGAGCAGCAGTCCTGTCCTGCTTCGGTGAATGCGCAATGAGAGAGAAACTGGCTCGAGTGAAGGGAGAAAGTCGATTCAAATTATTCCCATACATGGTCCGTGTGTGTGAGGCAATAGAGTTGAGCGAAAAACTGGCCCAGTCATTAAGCCGACCTATATGCGATGGGTGGTTGGGTTGGACTGGCATAAAAATTCGGTCGATTAGTTTATGATTAGATTTTAAGGAAATGAGGCGTAGTCCGGATCCTATTTTAAGCTATATCATGACATACCATTCTCAAATCATTTTTTAGGGAAAACCCCATTTTCCAACTGGAAGTCTCCATTGCCGATTTCTGGCAATGACCTGAGTACGATCACTGACGTAATTTTAAAAAAATGGTTTTCTAACCAGGATTAGATGAAGGGAGCATTGCGGGTAGTGGTGAGTGAATAAGGAGGAGGAAGTAAAAGAGGCCGAAAGTGGGCAACTGCTGATCGATATAAGTGATAAAAGGAAGCCTTTCTTCTGTTGGGACAAAAGCAAGGACGATTAAATGGAAAGAAGATAGGCATGTTGATGAACACTGATAAGGTCTAATTATACGGGAAGGAAGAGAGTGGATTAATGATGAGAATACGGACATAGCTGTGCGTACATGCTGCTTTTGATAGATGATCTTATAGTTAGCATTGATTTTATGTAATTGGGTTTGTGTCAGTGCTGGTATCAATGCACAGAAATATCTGAAATCAGTTGATCAATGATCCGTGTAGACTTGAAAAGGAACTGCTGATAAGAGATCATTGCTCAAAATATTTACCGATCATCCAAATAAGTGATGAGCCTGGTGACTGATAAGCTGAGCACACATCATGATGACCATGCAATTCATGGATCATAGCCAAGGGATTGGCAATCTGCAAGTCAGCAGAATGAGAAAAATTGAAAAGTACGGACAAGGAATATCAGGAAGCAAAGGCAGTGGCGTACCGAGGGGGGTTCAGCGGTGCAATTGCACCCCCCCTAAATTCCCAAAAACTGGAAAAAAGAGCAGGGGGACCCTTTGGTCACAATTTTGTATGTGCCTATACTTTTCACTAAAATGCACCCCCTAAAACCCCCATCCTCGGTACGCCACTGAAAGGCTTCCTGGCACAGCCCAGTCATAGCTCAGTTGGTAAATAAAATGTTGGGCCTTGAAAATCAGTCGTCCCTGGTTCAAGTCCAGGTAGGCGAAATCTTTTTAATCATCAGTGACTCCTAACTTTCATCACTGCTTATCCATCTGACACCAGACTACCCTAAAAATACCTCTGCTCCACCGTCATGACCCTTCATCAGGAAACCAGTCGAAATTTGGCCATACTTTCAGGACATCGATCCATCACATTGGAATGCAAAACAGACCAATGACAGGTCTATTTTAAATTCTAAAACTATACACTTCATACAGAGCATCCTCATTTTTATGACACGCAGGCAATGCACGCTCAAAAACCCAGAGATTCCGCTTTCCAAATACAGGATTGACAGAGTGGACTGAAAGACCGAGCCGAAAACTCGAAATGTTCAAGTGAGGGGAAACTGACGCAAGCCAGTTTCGCTTTTCCAGACACTCCATACGTGGAAGCGTTTTTGAAAAATTCCCTCCTGCCAGAGGCAATGCAGAAACTGAAGCTTCTGCTCTACATGGACTCAATAAAAATCGACCCATCGGCCAAGTGGGGCAGAGAGGCGTAGTTGCAGGGAACCCCTGTTTCCATTTGAACCCATTGCTAACTACTAGGTCCAGAAAGAAAGCTTCCACCGTCAGGGTTTCAAAATCGATTCTTCACCCTGGAGAAATGGTTCGCTTGGATGATTGGAAGAGAGAAAAATGGAACCATAGAAAACGCAGTGCATACTGAGGGAGGGTATACTAACGAAAATTGCTGAAGCTAAATGCTGCAATCTGTGATGAAAAAAATCGATATCTGTCATTCAGTACAAATCTGCAAGTACATTTGCCAAATTGCGCAATCAGAACATGTGGATTACAGAAAACGAAAATTGCTGAAGCTAAATGATGCAATCAATCTGTGATAAAAAAATCGATACTGGCAAATTCAATGTGTGCAGAAAATCGATACCTATCACTTCAGTGCACGTCTGCAAGTACATGTGTCAAATTGCGCAATCAGAACAAGTGGATTAGAGAAATGGATTTTTTGTCATCCACTACCAATATCCAGGAAATGATAGACAAAATTATGACCATATATTTCATGAGTACTGTAAAAAATCGATTAGCATACAATCACTGAACACCAATGTGCAAAATTTGCATAAGTCCAAAATTGCGCAATGGAAGCATCAAAAATTACTATATCCAAAATTGCGCAATGGAAGCACGAAAAAATGCAGAATACAAAATTGCGTAATGCTATCGAAAAATACAAGGCCCAAAATTGGATCCGATAAAACTTGGAATATGCATACAAAAAGGCAAGTTCATATACAAAAAACCCTTACCAAGATCAAAGGCAGATCACATACAAAAAATCCCCCAAAAAATTTGCATCCAAAAATTCCCTTAAGTACGCTCAAAAAATTTGAAAATCAGAACTCGTGTTAAATAATGCAGAAAACTTGAATTACAAGAATTACCATTCAAATTTGTTTGAACACCCATAAATTATTGAGCACTGTATAATACTCGCTGAGTAAAAAACCTTGTTTTGTACAAAAAAGTCGTAGTTTGTGTTTCAGAATTCATCCGAAAGCTTCTTGCGATGCGTACGACATATACAGGAATCCATCCTCGTCTCGATAATCGCTGTAAACTTCGGACAACGTCAACGACATCAATGCCATCGCTCGACCGTTGATCAATAAATAGAACGTGTGGCTGTAGTGGATTTGCATGCGTTCTCTGAAAATGAGGGAAGTTCTTGTTAGAGAGCATGATTTGTGGTCTGGGGGAAGGATGAGATGGGCTTAGTCTGCTCAAGACATAGGGAGGGTTGGGTCTGAATAAAGACTTATGCTGAAAAACATGGCCTGAATGCATGCATGCACGTGAATTTAAAAATGCATGCCACCTAGATAAATAATCAATGCATGCTTTCAGCAAAATTATGTGCACAGCCACTGCAGATTGTAGCACATGACCACTACCCTGGATGAATACACGTAAACTGACACCATATTTATGTACAGTGGCGGCCATATACTTAAGACCGCACCAGCTCTTTTGAAAAATACGATGTAGCTCAGCTAATACTCATTTTT
>JAQIWJ010000928.1:0-14688 GCA_034695185.1 Discolaimus major
AACTCACCTGGATGATCGAAATTAAATTCCCCACGATAAGCTTTCAGCTCTTCCTCGCCGCTCAATTCACGATAAAATGGATCTTGCGAAATAACGGCCACCAATGCTTTTCTTTCGGTGCCCAATCGTTTTATAATCTCATCGCAAACGGTCGTTTTCCCCGACGCCGTACCGCCACCGACTCCGATCATAAAAGGCGCCGATGAACCGGTCTCCGACGATGAATGAATCGAATTCACAAAATGCTCGCCCATTTCAATTATTCCGCCGCTAATCGATTTTACCCGACCATCCACTGGGAAAATCCACGTCGTCAATGGCGAAAATTGCCTTTTTGCAAAAGAAAGGCACGTCACGGCTAACCAAAAACGCACATTTCCAAATGTTTTATTCCGGCACGTGACACAGCGGGAAAGGCTCTGGCCAATCAGAGATGGCCGTTAGCAGAACGCATGATTTTCAGGTTGGATGTTTTCTGGAAATCGATTTTATCGATTTTATCGATAATGATCGCGATCTGAGGGCTGAAACTTCCCGTAATGATTGCCCACCGCGTTCAGTATATTCACTCAAAATATCATCAAATTTGGTCAAGCCGAATGGCTAAACATTTAAATTTTCGATTGGCGGGAAACGTTTTTCTGGATTTCAAAATCGGGTTTAAACAATTATTTCCTGATCGGTATCGATCTGGGCCTCCAAACCCGGCAGTTGTATAGACCCGTAGGTCCCCATGTATCTGCTGAAAATCTTCGATATTGATCAAGTGTTTCGTCCAAAAATCGGAAAAATCGATTTAAAAACACTCGCGTGGTTTTTGTACTTTATTGATTATCCCACGACGGTGTCGATTTGATCGATGAAACTTTGCACAATTATGGGCCTTCGGGTCCCCGATGTTCTGGCAAAAAATCACCGAAATCGTCCAAATACAACGCGAGAAATCGCGAATTTTCGATTATCGAAACTCCGCCCACTTTTAGAAAAATTTGGATTTTAATAGGAAAAAGCAGATTTTTTCATGGAAAAGGATCAGGAACATACCGTGATCAATTATCAGTTGCCAGAATCCTTCAATGTTGGTGTCATATTTTATCAAAACATGCAAAATTGTGAAATCTACAGTATACCTGCGAAACCAGTCCTCAAAAAATTCAGAATTAGCAAAAATGTTAACGCGGTATTAATTTTTATTGATCAGATTATTTTCGAGACCAGACAGCCGCCTGCCCCTTTTCAAAAATCCTGCATCCGCCGTTGGTTGTATTGTATTGGCAAAAATATCCCTGAAAATTACAAATTCTTACTTTCAAATTCACGCATAAACTTGATAATGATAATATAAATACGAAAATGACATGTTTTCATAATAAGACAACCGTTCTGCTTCTTTTGGCGTTGTCCGATTTTAAATATCGTGCATACTCGAAAAGATGATCAAAATTATCGATTTCTGAATAATCGATCTCCGAGTGATCAAACCATGATCAATGGATAGAGCATGATCGATTGTATAGGGAAACACCCTCACATTTCTCTCACGCCTTCACGTTTACTGAAATTTCATGATGAAATATTATGCACTAAAGGATTATGAGATTTCAAATTTTGAAATTCTATACGCGTGGCAAATGAACGGAATGAACATTTTCTAGGACTGCTTGACATGCTGATTCTAAAAATCGCATTCGTTTCGTCGTACGATCGATATTTATAGATTTGATCAGTATGATCGATTTGTGATAGCGTGATTTTGACTTCACCGATCGATTCTCCGTGCTCGATTGTCCAGGAAAATATACCCACGCGCCATATCTGGCATTTTTCTGTGCAAAATTATCAACGATAAATGGTCATATGGAAAAGATAGGCAATTTTCAAAATTTCAAAATCGGCAATTTACACGATCAATGCACTGAAAGTATATTTTCTATGATAATTTGAAACGCTGATCATCATGCTGTCGTTATTTTGGAATAGCATGCATATTTAAAAATTTGATCAAAATAATTGATTTCCTCAATATCGATTGCTGATCGATTTTGAAAGGATAGCTACACTCAAATTTCGAGAATCGATTTCTATTATGTTCCAAATACAATATTTTCTGGATTCCAAAAATCGTGTTCATTTTGGTAACTGATCTATATTTAAAAACTTGATCGGAAATATCGATTTCCGATATATCGATTTCTGGTCGATTTGAATAGAACCATTGGCCGAAGTACGCCGATACCATTTACAATTCGAATACGGGCGGTTTTTTAGTCGAACATAATCAGTGAAGCGGCTACAGGAAGCCACCAATTTCCACTGCATGAAAAATTGCGCAATTTCGTCAAGAATCACTCTGATTCAACATCAATCAATTTACGGTCACGAATACAATAATAACAGTACACCGAACAGAGATCCATAAAATAACATAGGCAAGTTAACTTGGTGACACGATATTGACGCCACAAAAAAAAAACCAGCCATAAAAAAGCTGACATGAAATTTTACACACGATAATACCTGCCACTGATTATACGACCTTTGGCAAACAGGAATTCAAATTATGCGATTACGAAGATCCAAATTACAGTATTATGGATGGCCTAACAATGAAATAATCATGGATTTTTTGTACGAGACTAGTCAAAAAACGGTTCATGAAAAATTCCGCTAGACACGATCATTTCCTTGAGCACCGGCTAATGAGAAAAAGCATCTTACATACGCGAGACATAAAAATGCATCTACAGTACATTTGAAATCTCGAAAAAAGCGAATCGTTGATTGACCTCGACAGAGAAAACCGAATTTGGCTAATTCAAAACTTTCGGAAGCGCTCATATTTAAGAAATACACGACAAAAAAAACACAGCTACCTGTATAAAAACGTACAGGAAGACTGTACACGACTGGAAGCACCGATTTCGTTCTCAGTTGGATGAATCGTTGAATAAAAATGAACACAGAGGTACGATCATACATAAAAAAATCGACCTAATTCGAATCGAAGAAACACAAATTCATCCCGCATCAATGATAGCAGGTAGAAGGAGAAAGATACCAAATAAAGCTATTATACATGATCGAATCAATTTTTAAATCGGAAGGTGTAATTCGGAAGACAAAAACACCATCTACCTTGATCAAAAAAAAGGGGATTGTCCCTATACACGCATTTTCTTAATCTGGAGGCTCATCTTTGGCATGCCACCATGAAAAAACCAGCAGCCAAATTTGGAAGCACAAAAAACCGCATGGAAGACGAAGAGAAAAAAATGAAAATCTCATTGGCAAGAATACCTAGGCTGCTGACATTTGAAAAAAAATCTAACGCTTACTATGCAAATTTCGAAACCAGTGCGGAGATAAAATCCATTCGGATTCGACGAGGAATGTGCGATTGGTTTACACGTCCATAACCGATCCATCCATTTGACCTTTTGGATCATTTTGATCAATCTCGATACGGTTTACAATACGAATACCTGTGATTCATGTGTTGACTATACGAGCCGGAATGTGAGAATCGTTTCAAGCATTTGTCGCATTGGAATGGTTTCTGAAAAAATGAGTGATTTTTAGCTTTGCTTGGCAAAGATTCTGGTATATTGCGCAATCACACAAGCGGTTACAGTACACCGCATTCTCAATATACCCGGGTTCCTGTACAGTGGCGTACCCAAAAAATCGATTTTTGCCCATGCATAAGGATAGGAGGGTAAGTTTCTTGGGTACTGCTATCGATGCATTGCGCAATAAGAAAAGCGGTTACAGTATACCGCCCACCTTACCTCTCCACTGTGCAAACGTTTGTGTTCGGTCAAATGATGCTTGTGTTTGAACGCTTTATCGCATACGTCGCATTTGTACGGTCGTTGGCCTGAAAACGGTTCACAATTTGGCAATATAATATCTCTGGACGATGCCAAAATCCGCCTTACCTGAATGTTCGTATTTATGCCGAGCCAAACTACTCTGCTTCCCGAACATCTTATCGCATTGATCGCACGCGTATAATCCATCTTCGTCCAATTTATGATGCTTCCAGGATCGTCGACGTTTATTGGCATCGCCTCGAACCAAACCGTTACTATTGCTGGCGTTGCTGACGCGGCCGTCTTCCTCGTCCTCGTCGCATTCGAATTCCTCTTCGCTGCCGTTCTCGTAGCCGATCGTGGACGGTGGCCATTGATGTTCGGTCGGATGTCCGCTGGGATTCTGACCACTGACACCGCTACTATCGCAACTGCTGACCAACGAGGAGGCCGGCGAATCGACGCCGTTCGTTGCACGACGCAATGTGTCTCGTACGAATTTGCCTTCTCTTTGAACGAAGCCCAACAAATCATCGCCGCTGGATAACCACGACGGTTCGGCCGAATGTCGATCGTTCATATTGGACGTGTCCATGGCCAGTGCGGAGAAATCGGCCGCGTTCGAATCGTTGGCCTCGCTCCGATCTCGATGCGAGCTCATCATCGACGGCGAGACGGTGCCGAATTTACTCGAATTACTCGATTCGCATCGCCTGAAATCAGGGATGACATTATTACAGACAGATCGCGCAATCTTCGCAAACCGCAATATCTTGCAGCCAAGCACCGCAATTGCGAATTGCGGAAATTTGCGTAGCTCAGCAATTACTTACATGGTATTTGGCGTATTCCCGCCACTGGTTGTTGCTGGTTTCAAAGATAAATCCAAAGGCTGATCATCCGGCTGAGTAATCGATCGATCCTTGTTGAGCTCTTCTTTCTCCAATTCCGAATAACGTCGTTTTTGACACAATCGTGACGGTGACCAAATAGCCGTTGTCGTTGTGGCGACTGAGGTTGATGCGACGTTGAACGGAGGCGTTCCACTGGTCATCGGTGGCCATTTGATCCCTGACGAAGCTGCTGTGGCTGCCACTCGATTATTGCGGCGTTCCTTGGCCCTCGAATTTTGGAACTGAAAAACAACATGTGCATTAGAATTGTGCAATATTGCACAATTGCAATCCAGCAATCTTGCGAGATTTGCAACTGCCACCGCAATTGCACCGCAACGCGTACCCAAACTTGCACAACTCGTTTCCCAACACCGACGTGATCGGCCAACGCGCTTAATTCGTATTTATTCGGGAATGGATTCTTTCGGAAATGCGACGTGAGCACGGCCACTTGTTCGTCGGATAAGAAACTACGAGATCTCAAAGGCCTCCAATCGTCGCTGCTATTACTGGCCGAATCCGCGTCCTGTTTCACGCACGATTCTCGATCCGTCGATTCGTGATTGCTAATCTCCTCTTTCTTCATTTCCTCTTTCTTAATACCGTTCTTATGATCGATCGATTGATCACTGGACTCGATCGTCGCCATTTTGGCCGGTACGATGGGCGGTACGATGGAATTGGCGAACGGGAATCGAGCGAATAATCCGTTCGTCATGGACATTGGTAACGGTGCGAAATACTGACCACTGGTCACCGGCGGTCCGAAACATCCGAATTGCCTGAATATGGGCGGTACGGTGGGCTGGAATGCAGTCGGCATGGCGGAGAAACATTTGGACGATCCATTCGACGGTTGATTAGCCGCGAACGCTGCGGCCGAATGCAATTTCAACTGTTGTAAGAACGTTTGATAGGCCGCGTTCGCAGCCATCGCCGCGGCGGCTGCGTTCGATCCGGCCGCGGGATTAGCGATGATGGGCGTAGTGGAATTGGATCGATCCACGACGGCCGTCGCGGAGACCGTATTCAGCATACACTTCTTACTGGACATATGCGAACTGTACGAACCGGAATGGGAGAATCGTTTACGACAATTCGGGCATTCGAACGGTTTCTCGCCCGAATGTATGCGCGTATGCTCTTTCAAATGATGCTTGAATTTGAACGCTTTCGTGCATTCGGTACATTTGAATTTCCTCAATAAATCGCCCACCGCATTCGTCGTGGACGTGACCGGCGTGGATGTCAAATCCGACGCAGCGTGTCCATCTTCGGATCTCTCGTCGGATTTACACATATTCGGCGATGATCGATCGATTTGAACCGGCGATACGAGAGTGGTCATGAAATTGGCGAATATGGAAGACATTGGATGATAAATTTCCCCCACCCTCGAATCACATAATCATTTCTCCTCCGATTTGGCACCGTTTTTTTGGAAGACAATTCGCAAATCCTGAAATAATACCATTGCTACAGTATGCCCTGGGATAAAATTCTCGGCGCCAGGTACAGGATGAGACGCGTGAAAATTTCTATCTAACATTTAGCTAAACGGATGAAAATGAGACTTATAAATCCAACACCAACCACTGGTGGACCAACAGCAGTTGTCACCAATGAAAATAAAAAGACGCCCCAATGGTCAGTTTGGAAAAACGACAACTGACTTCAGCAGCGTCCCCCGCTCACAAAATTTCGACAAGTAAGAACAGGTTGAGGCGAAAACATTTGCCACCATTTGTTACATAAATCCTCTCTATCTACAGAAAAGGTGAAGTCGAGAAATGTGCATCCTTTGTTCTATGATTAATGACAAACATTCGGGGGTACAGAAACAGGTACCCTGGGAACATCCGATCATAAAAATGCTAAATCCTCCACCTGGGGTCTCGGTAAAAGCATTCCACCTCGTTGGTGGTCCTTTCCACTAGGAAAAACTCATGACATTCATCCTATGCAGGGAAAAAATGCACGACTAAACATGCTGTCCTTCATCGCATTGGGGAAAAAATCGTACGAAAAACTATCCAAAGACAGCTGCATACCTTGATTCATTGAAAAAAATGCATCATCTCGGAGAACTAGCTAAATACGAACAACCCCTCTTCTGCGTCTTCAGGGAGGCAAAGGAAAGATGATGAGGTCTTTTAAAAGGGGACGACGGAAGCAGGAGAAGACGATTTCAGGTTAGCTCAGGTCATTTGCGAATATGAAAAGAAGGGGGCACATGGCTCGATCAAATGCGATGACGAGACGTTCCGTTTCTTAAGAGGAATTGAGTAATTGGATTTTGCACAAGGAAGGCGCAATTGGAAGGCCCATCTGTCACCTTCCGACGAACGAAGCAGAAATGCACACACGAATGGCATACCGTCTTATTATGAGACTAGGTGGGTTGGGGGGGGGGGGACGAAATTTACTTATCGATAAGGTATAAAAGGCTTCCAGCTAAAAAAACGAGCTAAGCTTCCGAGCCGTATAAAATAGCCGAAGGGAATAACGTATTCCTATTCGTGTATGGGAAAAAAGGTGTAACTAAAATGCTCTTATGCTAATCACAAAGAAAGACGCACGTGATTCATCTCCGTGCGAGGTATTTTCCTGGTCAGGATTAATTTTCCTCCCTCTCTCTCTCTCGAAAAGGAGAAATTCAATGTAAATATGTCAGCTAATAAGAATAGTAAATAATTTAAAACCCCTCTCCCTCTTATGCTTCACCTTCCGAATAAGACTCGTATGTAAATGAGCGCATTGATTTCGGGGATGAAAAATGCATACTAATACGTATAAATAAAAAGGGATGGAATTCGTACACCTGTTCTCGAATAGTGGGAGGAAAGTTTTTAAAATCCACGGCCAAATGGAAGTTAGCCATTTTATGGCTACCTGCTTTCAGTCAAGGGGGGATTGGGGAAAAAGTGAAGACGAGCCGGGTGGTGACGAGCCGACGGTGGTTGTGAAATCTACGCTTTTTCATTGGTCAAAATGCGCATTGGGCCAGGTGCGAAAACGAAATACGAAACCTCATCACAGCATTTTCGGTTGGGGGATGCGAAGCAAAGTTTCCCTTAGATTTAACGACTCGGCAGGAAGGAACAGTTGTTGCACAGGTGCGAATATGAACCAACATAAACAAAACCCCATACCCCGGATTCCGAAATTTCTGATCACGCTGACCAGGCCGCAAAAAAGAGACCAGATTTGAAGTGGATATTCGATGCTCTCTCCTCGTCCCCTCATTGCTAATTACGAAAGCCAAGGTATCCGTTTTTTCCCCTAGCTCAAGCGTTCGCACGCGCGTGACGACCGAGACCAGAAATGACCAATGGCCGAGGCTTAATCTGGACGGTGGTCGGTGTTTACAGGACCACTCGTGAGTGATCGCATCGGGCTGAATCACCTTTTTCCACCCAGTCCAAGCAGATAGAAATCTAGAGAGGGATTACACCGTCTCGATTTCGCCCATACGATGGCTGGGTGGTCACACATACACCAGACGAAATCCATTCGTAAAATGCACCTCTGATAATGTACAATGATAAAAAAAACACAGAATAGATAAAAGAATGCACCTACAAAAATATATATAGGCCCGGCCCAGGCTCGACTGAGCGTAAATGAATTGATCATTTATACGAGAAAATACTCATAAAAGATTGGGACGCTTCGAAAAACGCCTCCCATGTTAGATCATAATCATGGAGGGGGAAAAACCATTCAAATTCTCCACTAAGGACGTAATTAATCGGGAGCAATTTTCAGCAAAAAAGACTATGGAAATAGAAAAGCCACCTTTTGGCCAATGGGAACGAGCCTGGAGTGGAACATTCGAAATTGACCGCCATTTTGGCAACATTCTAGGCCCGAAATGCAAGCGGGGAGATAATTTTTCACTCGAATGCCTTTTTTCGGGCGGAGAGAGCCCCAATTTTAAAAGTACCTGAGTATACATAGCCGAAAAAAAGGCCCGAATCCTCATTCCCAACACAACGGGATAATAAAGAAAATTGCATATTAACGACGCCTCCCCTCTCCTCCCAAACCGAAAGCACACGTTTGGGAATATGCGGGGAAAACGTAGCAATTTCCAATGATGGAGAATGAAGGCAAAAATAGCCACGCACCCAACTAAAGTATGTATACCGTATGAAAAAAGGTACATACATGCTTCTTTGAAAAATAAATGTCTGATTAATCAACGTATATAAACTGACGCCCGGCAGTCGCTGAAATTCGTACCACTGTTCTCCACGTCCACCCTGCATACCTTCGAAGCTAAGTCAAAGACTTGGGGAAATATACGCGTAGACATAGGGAAATATGTTCTCACGAGTAAGAAGACAGGTGAGAAATGTAAAACAGCCAGTCAGTTTGTACTAAGAAACTTCGCCTGACGTCCTTACATCGGATTAGAAGTGACTGGTATCAGCAACGTACGCTAATTAATTATGCTAACAAAATGAATGACAGGGCACGTAAAGGTAGAAAATGGAGAAAACAAGCATTCCGACCACGAGAAAGGAAAGGTGCAATATTGCGCAATTTGCACAGCGGATGCCAATATTGGCAGCCGTGAAAAATGCAATGCTATTGTAGCCAATAAAAATCGAGGCTATGCAAAATTGCATAGCAAAGCAATGCATGCATTTTCGATGCCTGCTGAAAATGAGCAGGCTTAGAATAGCGGTTACAGTATACCAGGCCTCATTTTCCGCAGATTTCACGACGACCTGAACCGCGAGGTCGTGGCCAATGTTGACGTACGTAGGCAAGCACCTCCTCTGCGGGGCGTGCGAATGGAGAAAAAGGCAAGAAACATTGTGATGAGCGAAAAAGGGTGTAGGCCCTTTTACGGTTTCCGACCTGAGCGGAAGAAGACTCGGATAGGGGGTCCTGGCTGGCTGCTTGCGAAGAAGCTGCCGCCACCGTGGGCATCAAATCCAGTAGCCGTGAGTAAAGCGGATTCATCAATACATAAATTGTGTTTACATACCTTGTCGCAGTCTATTTTGGCCCCAATACTCACATGGCCGTGATTAAGACCAGCCTCAGCTTTCACTCTCTCTCTCTCTCTCTCTCTAGAGGCACAGGAAGACCGTTGCCTTTGCATTGAATCACGGCTCATTAAGGTGCGATTGATTCCACTAGCCAATGGGGGGACCGGAGAAATGGCCATCCTCTAGCCTCCCACCGCAGCAACGCAGATAGGCAGGAAAAAAGTAGCAGCATTTCATCCAATTGGACCATTCATTGTTACAGTACCAGCAGGCCACGAAAATCCCATCTTCCAAAAACACGACCAACTGAATTCCTAACGAGCCATTGTGCAGAGAAAGGAAGGTACTCGTTCAAGCATCCCATTTTGTGTGTACTTGCTAATTTGGCAATTGCTTCTTCTTGCCCCAAAACCCATGGATTGTCGGTCTGTAAATTCCTACTTCTGACCGGATCTAGCGTGATCCAGTATAATAAATTTGGACCCAATTTGTTCTGCAAATAATATCAACAGGACGAAAAACTGGGATCCGCCCCCATTTCCAAAACCGCAGGGCTAAGGCTTCATGGCGTCAATTATTCACCAGACGCTGCTTGGGCGGTGCGTTTTTAGCCACGCGACCTTTCCTCGGATCGTGACACAGGAAACGCACGAATTTCCCCGGGCGTACTGTAATCCTATTCCGTGACAATAGGGATGACCAATGGTCAGTGAGTGAAATGAGTCAGACTAAAAGGACGAGTGAAAAATGGAAGCAGGGCGTGATAAATGCTTGCGATACGCCTTTTGGCCAAAGAAGAATAGGAAATTGAGTCGGTTTTCTTCCTTTCCTCTCTTTTCTCTCATCAGATAAGGAGGAAAAAAAGGCCAGGTTTTTAATTGAAGAAGCCCTCAACATTGGCCACCTATCCCATCCGGCCAACGCATCATACCTAGGAAAAAGGGGGGGGGGGTTGGAACGGAATTTCAAGCTTCACCGTTCTTTCGATGATGATGATGGAGGGAATGTAAAGGCAGCTAAACGTACTTTTAATCAATATGCAGCAGGTACATATGGGTGGAGCATATACGTGCCAGGAATGGCTAGCTTAGAAGATGGACATTGCCAGTAAGGAAAAGGAGTTCTCCTTCCTCCCTTTACTCTCAGGAGGGAGAAAAGAACGGGACGGTACCTGAAACTCTCCTGACCAGTCTTCAGCACGGTGTCAGCTAACGTTTTCTCCGAACCATGCCTTCGGTCCTCTACGGATTTGGGGGGGGAGACAGTGGAGGCTGCTTCATCGTCAGCTTTTATCGTATTGACTCGGTTGGGTGAAGCTTCTCTCCTTCCGTTCCCTACGTATATGCATAGACGCAAACAGATTTACCTTCTTCGGAGGAGGAGGAGAAGAGATGAGCAAGCACCAGACGGGGGCCGCCCAAGAAAATGTTTTTGCCCCGTATACGTAGGTCCATTAACGAACGCACGAGCCACCAGACGTGATCCGATAAGCTCTCCAAGCGCCGAAAAAGGTACATCACTCGAGAATATAACCAGCCGTATTATAAATAAGGCCATAAATCTCGCGGAGACAAACAAGGCTGAATGCTATTGCATTGAAAATCGCCCTTTCAAATTTTCCAAGCTCCAGGAAAAGTTTTCACCGAAATGGGAAATTTCCCATAATGCACCTGGGATTGGTGTTGATGTTAGTGCATGCACATTTCCGTAGGGAATTTTGTGGGGGGGGGGGGGGGAGCGGCTATGATAAAAGCAGGTATAAATAAGCAGGAAAAACGTTGGGGCTCGCTCATTTTCACCCTCATAAATTATACACGAGTAAATAAACCAGCCTTTTCCGACACGTGCACTATTGAAAACGGTGGGAGAATAGGGGAAAAGATCATTACTCTTCAGAATGTTGATTTTAGAAAATGCTCGTCAAAGGTGGTCGTCATCGAAAAAATGACCACTGATCGTATGATGATCTGGTCATTCCTGACCACTGTGTGACATTGCATTGCTTCCAGTTTCAGTATCTGATCATCCTGATCAGATGTGTCAAAAATCACATTGGCCAATAGCATGGCCAATTTTGGTGCTGCACAAAAATTCAAATCTTGATCACTATTTTTCCATCCGATACGAGTCATATGACTAGATTTATTGCTCAGCACATCGTGCTGCATCTTATGATCACTGTCTGATCACTCAAAAATCGATAATTATGAAATCGATAATTTTGAACAACTTTTTAATATAAGCAAATGGATGAAATCTGATCGCACCATTGAAATCTACGCAATCGATTATGCTAGAAATGATCTTTCCATGACATTTTACGCTGTATTTTAGAATTTGAGGGTTACTGTAACCGCTGTGCGAAAATTTAGAAGAGCAATATTCGCTGATATAATGACTGAATAATCGATATATTGATACATTTTTCAATATAATCGATCAAGATGCGTCTAGTGATGCTGTTCATTTTGGTGAAAAATCGATATTTCGTAAAGTGATCATTATGATCAGATCGATAAATATAAGTGATATTGAAAATCTGACGCCATCAGAAGCATCAGCCTGGTCGATTATCCCAGAAAATATGCTTTTTAGCTTCAATAAACTCCTAGCAAGCATTTGAGCAAATGCTTGCAAAAACGATTGCTGATTTTTGACACAACGCACTTTCAAAACAGAACATGCTGAAATTCTTACCTTTTCTAATCTGACTAAATTTGCATCGACTCGGGACAAAGCTGCATTAGGCAAAAAGGCCGACCACGATCCAATGTCCGGATTAAAACGAATGACCGAAACCTGGGCCGGTGTGGGCGCATGAATAATACAGGTGGAAAAATGGTCTTTCATCACGGCCGTTTACGGGCATACAATGGGTGGAGCCGCCTGGTTAGTTTATAAATTATGAATTTTCACCCCCCACACAGGAGGCTCACCTTTGGCGAAAAAGGCAGAAGGCGAGATATAGTAGTCAAATGAAGCGTAAAAATACAGTTCCATTACGAGTAACAAAAGGGGACCAGTATATCTGGAAATCTTATTATGGTTATGCCCCGAAAGAGGTGCCATTTTTGAGGAGAGAAAAACGGCAGCTGTATCCGATTAATGATCATACAATAAGCAGGTGCTTTTGACAGTTTTTCTTACAGTATATATTCGCACAGGGGTCGATCAAGGTGAAGGTCGAGTACGTGGTCTGGTCACACGGCAGGGGTGTCTTTGGTCATTTTCATACACAGATGGTATGGGATGTATGACGTGGTTCCAAATATCCAGGAGATTGAAAAATGAGAATGCGATCCTGGTTGACCATGGTCCACGCCTTGGGAGGTGAATTTTCGGCCAGGCGAGTTCAGGGAAGGACAAAGCGAATGGACAGGTGGTGGCTCTTTGGCTGCGTTCATCCATCCGTACCGTTCCGGTCTTCTTAGCTCGACCGGCGTAAAATGCCATGAATAAATATCACCGATGAACTGAGCACATCTGTCCAGACGAAAAAATTTTCCACCCATCTCTAAATGGATACATTATGCCCGAAGGCTGGGGTATACTGTAACCGCTGCCTCGCAACCTTTGCCAGGCTGATTCACGCTTATTTTTCAAAAAGCACCTCCACACGCATGCAATAAATCAACGGACAATAGGATTGGAAATTTCGAAATTTTCCATTTTTGACTATGATATTTCGTACTACCTCCTGCTTGGAAGAAGCGTGCTTTTCGAGGCGTGACGCTCGGGCGTGATGCATGGACTTCATGAATTTTAATTTTCTTTCTCCTTCCGGACGAGAGACGCACCGAAAAACTTGACACGAGCCCAGATGCGTGTATTGATAAGTGGGTTTACGAAAATCGAGTGTGATGAATGACCGCGACTCGTGGGGGCAAGCAAAGACAGGTCGCGCGAGAAAAAAACCTGCTAGATATAATTGAAACGGTGCAAAAGATTCTTTTCACTCGAAATTCCCCGGGTGATTTTACGCGTACAAATTGATGAAATAATTCTCGAGTGGCATTTTCCGTCTTATTACAGTATACCTGCGTCAAATATATGCGATTTTTCGAAGAGTGAAATTTTCAGAAAATTTAAACATTGAAATGTGCCGGTTTCACTAATGTCGCGTAATTCGGTACATCTTCAGAAGTGGCACGTTTGCCGAATATCGGATCGTCCACTGCATTCTTTTCTGCTTCTTCCGGATACAATAATCTGCAAAAAAATGCACCCATTTTTGCCAGCAGACAATTTTTTGCTCGCATTGCGCAATGCGTACTTTTTCCAATCAACTCGTTTCTTGTAATAATTTAATCGGAATATGCAACAACATTTCTCGTGATCCGAATCCCCGTCGCAGCAATAGTGATCGTTGAAATAACACGAGGCGGCTATGCCAACAATGACCAATACTCCGATCAATATGGCCCACGTGGCTACTTGTTCCACACTGAAAATTTGAATTGCCGCCTTGCATACCTATTGCAATAGATTGGAGCAAATTGCGCAATTCGGGATGCGCAAAATGTGTTCCTTTACATTGCATTGACTTCTGCAGATTGCGCGATAGTTCTAGCTGAGCGGGAATTTAAAATTTACTTACATGGCATCGTTGGTGATTTCTGTACCGCAACACGAATGCTGTCCTTCGTTGAAACAACACGTTTCGGTCAATTTGCACGGATAGATATTCGGTACGAATGATGGTCGAGATGTGTTTTTTATGCACGTCTGTTCCCAGACCGCGTGATCAGTGACTGTGGATACTGTAGTGGTGTCTGAAAAGGAAGTGATAATTGATTGATCACACTGATCATGATCTATTGATCAGTGCGATCATTGACTGATCAGTGTGATCATTGACTGATCAGTGTGATCATTGACTGATCAGTGTGATCACTTTGATCTGATCAGTGTGATCACTTTGATCTGATCATGATAAATATGTCACGCCATTCATGCTATTGGTAATGATTATCGATT
>JAQIWJ010000929.1:0-14687 GCA_034695185.1 Discolaimus major
AAATCAGGTCATGCAATTTTCAGCTTCGATAATGGCTGGGAGATCAATTTGGACAGGGGTTTGGATTATTTTCAACCATTGCATCCAAATGTTGATAGCCTAAAGGATAATATGGATCATAGGCCATGCAAGACCACAGTAATAGACATTTTTCGACCAACTGATGACCAGAAGATGCTGAATGGCAGCAATTCGCCGCAAGTGCAGAAAGTGGAAGCACAGCCACTGGCGGCTGCTGCATGTGGTCAGTGGTCAAATTTGCGATGCAGTGCATTGCATATCACAGATCAGCCACTGACCCTGGAACAATTTTAGCTGCATCCACGAACAATGATGTTTGGACAGAAAGCGAGGATGAATATGACGATGCAAGAGAATATCAGCCCAGTGTACGTCATCCGCATCTCTATTTTCCTTGGACCAATAATATCAGTGTTGACGGATTGGATCATAGCAAATGGAGTTGCGATAAGCTTTTCAATTTATTCTGCTTGTATGGGAATGTGGAAAAAGTATGCAATTGCAAGTTTTGAATAATGTCTTCGCAAAAATGCTACCCAAGCTTAGAAATCAGTATTTAAAAAATTATCCATCTCCTTTAGGTAAATTTCATACAAGGCACAAATCGAGCGGACGTTAAAATGGCGGATGCTGCTCAGGCGCGTACGGTTATGGATCAATTGAAAAATCATACTTTATTTGGCCAGGAATTGACCATGAGGTACTGTACTGCTTTCATGTGTCTGATTTAAAAAATCACCATCACTTCAGCAATAATGAAACACGTGCTGTGGGAATTGCTATTCCATTCAAAATGTCTGATGGTACATGTTCTGTCGAAGATTTCACCAGCAGTCGGAATCATCGTTTTTCCACACCGGAAATGGCCAAACGAAACATCTTGACAAAGCCTGCCAAGTCATTATTTTGGTTCAATGCGCCAATTGCGATTACTTCGGATGACGTGAAAGCTGTAAGCATTCATAGGCTGATTACTGCAGCATTACTAATTTGCTGATTTATTAGATTTTTCAAAAAAATGCAGGCATCACGCCTGTACATGTGCATAAATTCGCTGTCAAAGCAAACAGCAGAGGTGCGACTGGTATTTGTGAATTCGAATCAGTCGAGAATGCGATGGAAGCGTTGGTCAAATGTAATCATCATCAAATTCATAGCCAAAGTAAGTTTCTTGAATAATAGAGTAGGATACCAGCACAGACTTGATGAATTTTAGCTTCAAAAGCACCGTATTACTTCAAACTAGCATTTTATGAACAACGAGAACCATCGATTGTGAGGCGAGAACGTGAATTTATTCAAATTCATGCAGGACTTCTAAAGCAAAACAAGTGAATCAAGTTTAAACATTGTAAGATTGATGGAAGTTATAAAGCCGCCATAGCGGTTATTATTACCATTACTATGTTAAGCTAAAATATTTGCATGAATTGTATATGCACTGATTGCCCTATGTTTAGTGCTATATCTTCATTCTCTATATAATTTACATATGAATTTTTGTATACCCAGATTTGTTTACATTGTGATTTATGATTGTATGCACATGATAAATTATATCATTGCGTTGGTTTATGAATAACCAAAAAAGTTGCTGTAAGATGCATGAGAAAGTACGTAAATGTAGTCCTGCTTTGGAATTCCGCAATCCTATGTGCACACAATCCATCATGACGACCTTTGGAATGCTGCAAGTGCACAATTGCATCTGAAAATTTGATCGTATAATTTAGAAACCGGATCATGAAAAGGGTGCAATTTCTCACATCCGTTTTAATATGACGCTATGAGTAATGTATATGCCAACATTGATTACGTTCATATTGTTCCTGCCATTTTGATGAGATTTATTTCATCAGGCAATGCCCAAGTTCTGCGGTAAAATGGCTTTGGGCGACATTCGACATCGAATTCAACAATCAATCACCTTGTATACCAGTTTACCTTGATCAAGATGCTTGAACTTCCTAATACTCGCAAGTCCTGAAGAAAGTTATTTGCAATCGGTTTTCACATTGGCTAAGCTGTATTTGCTCATCTTTCTGATTTCTTCAAGGAACTGTTTGAATTTTTTACACTTTTCTTATCACTGAATTTCTGAAGTTTCACGTTTCCCATTAGTATTTGAACAAATCATCATGTTCAACCAGTCGAAAATCAATTTGGTGTACGGTAGCCTGATGGTATCGATTTTTATGCTTTTGGCACTGGAAATGGTCACCGTCCAGGCGTTCGAGGATTTCAAGATCTCCTGTCGCCCTGGACAAGCTGTCTCGGATATCTGGTGGAAATCCGAATCAGAACGATACAAGAAATTTTCCATTGCCTGTCACGACCTTACCAGCAGCTGCGATGAGGTAGGCTTTTCCATAATAATATGTCATACTGTAAATGACAATTCAATTATTTCAGAGATGTGAATGGACTGTCAAGTGTGACAAGCAATATTATGGGACCAATTGCTTTGTCCGAGGCATAAATGGCATTTACGACGGCATGTTTGACACCCAAAGGTAAGTGCAAGGTTAGACTTTCAGGAATGATGGACCAAAATCTCCATTATAGAATGCTGTACCTATGCTGTAATACCACGCAGCACATTGACAGGCAGTGTACAGGGAAAATGGAGCAGCTGAATGGCATTGAAAAGCACAAACATGATGGTACACCAACAGCAATTCGTGAGGCTAGAAGTAATTTCAAGGAACTTGATGCCAGGTAATCGCTGGTTTAAATCTTGAATTTGCAAAACTAGCCATTTCTTTTACCGTAGTCCGTTGCTGCTATACGTGGAGACATGCACCATCAAGCATAGCAATCTGACCTTATGCCCAGTGCGAAAAACGAAATCGCATATGGAAGTGGATCATCGATTGGCCGGCTTGGCGGGATTAGCCGGATTAGCTGGGTTGGCTGGAATTGCTCTGATAAGGAAACCAGCGCCGGCTCCTGCTCCTGCTCCAGCTCCAGCACCAGTTCCAGCTCCAGCACCTCCACCACCACCACCACCACCACCACCAGTTCCTCCTCCATGTTGCTGCAGTATGTATCTACAGTATAGTTGTATATATAACAGTTGTTTTTAATTGCGTATCATTTTTTTCAAGCTGCCCCTTTAGAAGCATGCACTATCGGCTGCACTCCATGTGCGGGAAGCATATTCTCATGCGACCTCTCCAGCACTTGCCACCCACCTATTTGCTGTTGCGACGGTATGGATCTGAATTTTAATTCTGCAAGGTTCAACACGCCTAATTTTTCAGATGCTTTACCAGCTGGTGAAGTATGCACCGCCGGCTGCTTTTTATGCATGCCGACCAACTATCGTTGTAATGCTGGATTTTGCGGTCCAAGCGGATAATGGATAGGCACAATTGAAAAAGATGACCATTTCACATGACTAATGTTTGATCGAAATCATGATATGATCAGTTATTCATTTGGTCAAAATTGCTATGCATAGGATCTATTGTTTTTCCAAATGTTGACTGCAAGATTGAGCAATGTGATGTGCAGTTCTGTGCCATCTGAATAATTTATTTTGTTCCAATTATCATTGACGAATATTTATGGTTGCATCAGTGCAATCATCAAGCATTTATCCTGATCATTTTTTTATCCGCACAGATTTCCATCCTGGCAATAACACCAGTACCATTTTCCTTCACTGGGGGGCCCATCAATTCTATGAGCAGAGCATTGCGATGGACAGTTTTGCCAGTCTGCCACATGGTATCCTAAAATGAGTAAAATAGATACCAGATTAGCTGTGACAACCAAGCAGTCATGATATGGATTACCACATCCACGTTTTTCCCAAGCATGATCCTCGTCCATTGCAGAGACACTAGAGACGACAATCAGCATCAGGATGATTGCAGTTTTCATTATGCTGAAATGAGAAAGTTTTCTGCCAACCAAGGTTACCCTGCTGATCAAATGGCTATCTTTAGAATTCATGCATCAGCAGTTTTCACAGTCACCAAATGGGTCAGGTTGAAAATTTTACCTAACACTTGTATTGAACGAACGAACCAAAAGCTTTCAAAAAGCAGACTGTTCCTCGAATTCGATGAAGACTGTGAACATGTGAAATGGAAAATGAAATTTTCATGGATACCCATTTAGAAGTCATAACCAGGATTATAAAAGGATAATAATAGCAAGTGCTCATAGCTGGCAATGCCATTGTCATTATCACACGCCACATTGAGTTTTATGAGCTATTCTGAAATCAGAGTGTTCCAGTGCTCAATAAAAGCAGTGAAATCCTGTGCATATTATTCAAGAAGTGCATAAGCTTCGGTTTATGTACAAAACACCTGTCCTGTATCTTTGCAGTTATGCTTTGGATAGAATCCGGCGAATTGGAGGATCTGAGATCACTGATCGATAAATATGCTAGCTTATATGACGAACATAAGAACAGAAGGCTGTGATTCACTACTTGAAGATTATCCTTATCAGTGTACGTACAGTACGCCCACTATGATGCACTCAGAAAATCTATTATCAAGCTTGGGGATAATACAGCGAAAAATTTCATTTCACAAATCGACATCATAAGTTTCGATAATAAGATTTTCTATTTCATCCTGAACATATAATCTGTATAAGTTCTACTAATTTACATAATTGGCAAAGATGATCATGCTAAAGATCATGAAGATCCATTGTCTTATTTCTAAGCTATACATGCTGTTGTAGCTTTTCGAACCATGACCATGAATGAATCCAACAGTACAAATTCTAATCTCTGCGAAATAAGCGATTCCATATCAAACACCTGGGCATTCCCAACGTTTGTCACCCTCGAAGTAATCGCAGGCATTTTTACAGTACCCCTAAATCTGGTACTGGCTTACATCGTTTTACAAGCTAAGGCGTATCCAGCAAATCTGAGATATTTGCTGGCTCATCTGTCGTTGAATATCGCATGGTTCACATTAGCCAATGCCATAAAATTGATCGGTTCCCTCTTCTACATGGGTCCATGCGGTCTAGTGATCAATATGTTCAAATGTAGAATGATCGAATTACCAATCACGATACCATCGCAAAATGTATTCTATTCTTTGATGTCAGTCTGTTTGGAACGCTTGTATTGCTCCATCAGGTACCGCACGTATGATCATCATTCTAGCAGGCCATATTTAGCTGTCTTATTTTTGGCCATAATTTGGATCGGATCATTGACCATGAACTTTTGGGGGATACATTTGATTCCACCAGATACGGATATGCCACTTTGTGATAGCGTGCTGAATGGCAACAAATCAAATTCGCTGACCCCATTATTGTCAATGGTCATTTTGGAAGCCATCACATTAATTCTTGTCTTAGCCGTGAATGTGTATGATAAATGGAAATGGGAACAAGTGGCTATGAACAGAGTAGCCTATTCATTGAACGAACGATTCCTGATCAATCAATGCGTAAAATTAAATTCAATCCTAGTACCATCCATGATTTTGCACGGTGTCTGTTTCGTACCATTCATGACATTATTACTATTGGTCACTATGGGCGTGGATATGACCATAATCACGAAATGGTCACTAATACATTTCGCATCATTGTACAGAATCTTGTACGGATTATCTCATCCCCTTTTGGCATTCGGACGAAATTCATATTTGCGTGAATGTTTGAGGCGAAAGTTGCCTGCCCATTTGAGACGATTATTTGTGACCAAGACGGCTCCTATGTCGCCCAGTGATCAGCAGCAAATCAATGCTTATTTCACTAGTTTGGAATCGTATTGGATTCAAGCATTGGACAGAAATAAATGAAAGGAAGTGGTCGAGCAGGGCGTCACTGAATACTAACCTTGACCAAGGCAGATTCAAATTCTGACTGCACCTATTTTGGTTTTTTGTGTGCCATCATCACCACAGGACATGCGTCATTGCACCGTTTATCGCACCAAGCTGACGTTGAATGTGGGCCTAATATCTTGATATGCGTAGTGTACTGTGAAAATAACGTCATCATTTATCATAATGTCTAATAATTCTCACAAAATTTTGATCTTATTAAACATGATAAGCAAAAATCAATTCCTAAATCTAAATGTATTATGTTTCAAGAGAATGGCCTTCATCACAGTGTGAGTAATGCTTGCTTTTTGGAAGGCTGAAAATGGCTTGCTAATTATTGCTCATGAATACCTGGATCATGCCTGGCTGGATTTTTGCTCACATGACGCACATGGTATTTCAAATTTCGGGTACCCCAGCATTACAAATCATATATGAATCAATTTCTGCAAAAGCAATTTTAGTCATACATAAATTCAGGCATCTGATTCATGTAACATGACAGGATTCCTTATCTTCGCAGCCTTTCTGCTTCTTGGTCTTCCAGCCAGCAGTTTTCAAAATTGAACAGTGCTTCCAAAATGTGGACTGGAAAAGTGGTCATGTTCGCATGCTTTTTGGCTTTAGCTTACTGTCAATATCCAGATAAGCTGCCTGGACTCTTTAAACAAATTTCCGCCAAAGGCAAGGATTTATGGGCTATCACATTGACCGATCAAGTGGTTCGCTTCGATTTTGAGAGTCAAATTTGGAAGAATCAGAGAACGGTGGCCAAACAAGTCTCGGCCACATCAGATGGCCATGCATGGATCATATTCATTCCCAATTTCTTTATGCCCGGGGCCTATGATAATATTGCTCGGTTCAATCCTGCGGCTGATAAGCCATGGGATCATACAGGCGATATTTGTGGTTATGCAACCAGCATCAGCGGTGCGTCAGCCAACGATTCCGTCCATGTTGGTCTTCAAGGAGAAGTCAATTTGAAAACGCATAATTCAAAATGGATCGTGGTGAATTCAGCGGGCAGGAATAATATGCAAGTTTCTTTGGGCGAGGATGGCTCACTTTGGAGAATAGATCAAAATGCAGTTTTATTGCGTCATGAGAACAACAAAGACACGTGGTCGGAAATGAAACTTCCCCAATATGGAATAGCAATGGACGTCGATGTCCAAAATAAAGAAAGGGCAGTGGCGATTGATTCCGAGAGGAGCTTGTGGTTTTGGAATGGAAAAGATTGGCAATTCGTCAACAAGCCATGCACGGATGGAACCATCAATAATAAGTCACTATTCTGCCTGACCAAGAATAAAATATTCAAGTATAATATGTGATCGAAAGTGCATGTGATGGCTGATGGCCTTGGCCATGTTGCAAAATTTTCATTTTTTTTATCCATATCAGATAACCATGATTAATGTTGACATTGGAAACGATTTATGATTTATACGCATAACACTATTGATAGCTAGAGTCACCCACGTATCCTTGCTATCATTGCCATCACGAAATTCACAAATTCTTGCCTCATCGATTTGCTCAGTGCCACATAAAGTGGAAAATTGAATCCATGTGACAGACAATCCAGTAAACATGATGTGATACTTACCAATACTCCGATCCGATTATAAAATATCCACCAACATACCTGATCATATGTACTATCATACGTGATCTCATGATAGTCTTGCAGCAGATCACTCACGCAATACGCGCAGTATCCCAATTGATTCAAAATGAACATTCCGTCTAATGCCAATGTTAATGCAACCATCGATCGAACATCATGGCCATTTTCTGTATTCCCACTTTTAGCAGTGCCAGAAGCATTGGTGTCCCAAGCAGATTTTATAGTATACTTGTCTGGACCCGAATTATTCCTGGCTTCATTTCCATGGAATCCTTGGATGCACGTATTTTCAGGATGCTGTAAGACCATGGAAATGGCCATCGATTTCTGCATCTTTTTGTGCCTCCTCTTCACCACGGCGATCCGGAATAAACTGGATAACAAGACCATCAAGAATAGCAACGAAAATGGCAATATCATATCACTGATTGTGGATAAGACCATTGCCAGCGATGTATTTTTGAATGAAGATGATGCGTATACGTATGTGGACCCCAATTTCTCCACTGTGACGCAAAACGAATAATACATGCGAACCATGCCCAAAATCACAATGATCACTGCAACGATCACATTAGTGATCTGAGTATGCGTGACGAACCATTTCTCGTTCAATTGGGGTCTGGATACAGCCAAATACCGTTCCAATGTCAAAACTACAGCGCAAATATCGCTGGCCAAAGACAGTGCGGTCACAACGCTTCCGATATAATTCAATATCCACATGCCGACGAAATTCTTCGATCCCCAGACTCTGTATGTGCTATGCCAAAAGTTCACCGTTAACATTAACATATTGAATACTAAATCGATAAATGCGATGATCAGCATGGATTTGAAAAATATGTTCCTCTGTGCGATAGCTTTCTTCCAAATTGTACAAATCAGTGTGAATGTGAATATGATGCTGAGAATATTGATGACTGATACATAAGTACGCATGGCGGTCGGTACCAGATCTTTCCCGATCATCATACTGCGTAATTGAAAAAATTGATTTTTACTGATATTCAGGAATGGCCAACTGTCGTTTGTGGTAAAGAAATTGGTCAATTCTTGATCGGAAATGAGGAACCACGTGGTTGGATTACTCAGGTCAGTCATTTTCGATCAGCTTGGCTACTGAATGTTGGAATGACATAAAAATGATCCAGGAATTTATCAGTGATCACAGTAGCTTTGATCTAATGAGATCACTGGGGATTCGGATCAGGTACAGGTAACCTTTTGATACTACAGTAATCCTTTGGGTAGATATAAGGAATTTCAACAATCCACAGGTGATCCAATTATCTTCAAGCTGAACTCAGCTATATTATGCCACTTCGAAAATATGCCCATATTTGTTCATAAATAATCACCTCTCTTGAGAATGCAATTCATGTACTGATACTACAGGCGATAATATTTCAAATTCCTTGGAGAATTAGCTGTAGATCAAGTATTGGCATCGGAATGGTCACAGATGTCGCAATTAAATCCATGGATCAAGATTATCATGTCCCATTTTAAGCATGACCAAAATGTAGGCAATGATGACAGACCTTTGCAAAGCCTGATTATTGGAATCACTGTTTAGCCTGTCGAGTTAACCATCCTATTGCCATAGAATCGAGATAATTATGCACATTTTAAAGCAATTATAATAATACCATTAGGCTTTGTGCTATGACAACCATCGATGTTTGTGCGGATGCTTTGGGAATCTTATCAAACTCATGTTTTTGATCAACTTGTTTGCAATAATCAATGATTGATAGCGATGTTTAGGCCATTCTATTCATTGTAAGGCGCAAATCAATCCAGCATGATATTATCATCATGATAAATTTCTCCCGTGAACACTGAGCATTAGAAGCAGCATGGTCGCTGATGAGAATACCGCTCGTAAGAATTTTCCCAGAATCGCAGTACATGATATGTGCAAAATAAGCAAATTGCGCAATTTATGCTATACGGTGCATATTGTACCGACCGAATATGATATAAGCAGTTCTTGCCTACGCATCCTCCTGTGCGCGACTGGCGTACTGTAGCCGGTAAATAATATAAAAAATTTTGCGCGTCTTGGAATTTTGATTTTGGTGATCAGTTTTTCTGATCTGATCACAGTTTACATCGTAGTAATGGCTATTTGCATAGATAATTCTCGTGAACACCTTACCAAGCGAGGTAATCGCAATCGCTTTTCTGCAGATTTCAATCAAGAAAAATCAGTTTAGAATTTTTCTAATTTTGAGCATCAAAAATTTCTGATTTTAATGCAGCTGATTGATTGATGATCAGCCATTATCAGTCATTATAATTCAGTGATACATATACCTTGTTTTTTCAGTGAATATTTTCGCTAGGAGGCAGAATTTATCGTGTTCATTTTCCATAAAATCGCCGGCAACTTCGAAAAAATGGGATCAAGAGATTGGGAAAAAGAGATTCGATGATCAGGAGAAATTATTGGTGGAAGAATTGCTTTATTGTATGCAGGTAAGAATTGCGGTTTGGTTCGGACTAATTTATGGCCTGCATTTTGTAAATCGATTTGGAGAATTGATCGATCGATAATTCCCCGCTGTTTTCAGGGAATCGCGTGCAAGAATATTCGTATAAAATGTCAACCGTTATTCCAATTGACCATAAATCCATTCATCGACGTATCGATTCGAGAATTAGCCAATCGATGCCTGCCAGTATGCGGCGATTATAATACTATCGTTCGATATATGGAATCGATTATGGTCTCCGCCGATTGTGGACCCATAAATCAGGCGTTCGGTTCGGCAATACGGGATATTATGGACGAATACGATACGTACGTTACTCAATTGGAGAAATGCAAACGATCCAAGGACGGATTATCGCTTCAAAAGATCTGGTGTCATTTTCAACCCATCCAACACGTCATGAAAGCTATGGCCAGCGCTTGTCACGATGTGAAAGAGGTAAGCGAGCGAAAAAGTCATTCACAATTTACATATCACCGCTGATTTTCAGAGAACGATCAAAGGCGGTGCATTACTCTCGTATTTATATTCGAAAAAGGACGATTACAGTGGCGATCAGAAATCGAGGGATATGTTCGTTCATTTATTGCAATCAACGTCGAAACCGTTCTTTCTCCAATTAGAACGATGGATGAATTTTGGAGATTTGGTGGATAAGAAGAATGAGGTATGATAAAATCCTAGAATTTGATCAGAGCGATCACCATAACTTATTTCAGTTCATGATCAGTCGCAATGTCAAGGAGAAGCATCGGGTACCATCTGGTAGGAAATTCGATCATGTTTTTGAGTAAGTCATCAATTCATGATCATGATTATCGGTAATTTCGCTCTTGTTTCAGCTGGGAGCGTCGATTTGCGGTCAACGAAGCTATGTGCCCGAAATTTTTGGAGAGCAAAGCCGATAAGATTTTGAATACTGGAAAGTATTGGAATATAATCGCTTCATGCGGTAAGTGCTGGTTTGATATGTCTGATCAAACAAATGATCAGCACTCTCGTTCTAGAACGTCGCATCGATCCACCGTCTGGTCAAAAATTGCAATTTACGCCGAATGATCGACGATATTTGCGCATTATCGATGACGCTTACGTGGAGGCCGGGAAAGCGTTGGTCAAAATGCTGGTCGAGGATTACGCGTTGATCAATCGGTTCAAATCGTTGAAGCATTATTTCCTATTGGATCGAGGCGATTGGTTGGTACACTTTCTGGAACACGCTCAAAAGGAATTGAGCGAAGTTATCGCAAGTATGTATTTGCTATTTTGCTTGACTCCACGCTTATTCATGGGTTCTAACATTTTAGACATTCCGAAGGACCATATCAGTAATTTATTGGTGCTATCGTTGAACCTGAGCTCGGTTGGTCGCGATTTCATGAAAGACGAGATCAAGTAAGGCGAATTTTTCTATCTGACATTCAATGGGAAACATGCGACTGATTTTCAGGTGCGAATTCTTGCCACAAACATTGATCAAATTTCTGTTGAATATCGTTCGCATTCATGGCGTAACTCGAAGTATGTTCAATTTTTTCTCATTGCGCAATCCTGATCTAAATATTCTTGTGTTTCAGATCCGAATCCGAGGAGGAGCGAGCATCTTTCGCCGCGAATTTTGACCGGTTACGAATCATTGACCATGGTCTACGACGCGAAATGGCCATTATCGATCGTATTCAATCGCGAAGTCATGTTCAAGTATCAATTCATCTTCAGGCAGCTATTACTGTTCAAGAATGTTGAATGGCAGTTGTCCAGGTAAGCATTTTGGCGTTTTGCCCATCAAAGGGTCCCATGTCAGGCTCAGCAATCCAAGGGTCCCGTGTCTGGTGTCGCAATCCATAAGATCACCCTTCAGCTTTTGCCAGCGTTAAGGCTAATGGATGTTATTCTTTCAGGGCATGGTTATCCCAAAGTGGCAACGTCCAACAAGCGATCTTATTGCACAAATTGATGACGTTCGTTCGCAAATATCTGTACCACGCTAGCGTCGACGCGATCGAACCGTATTGCCACGCGTTTATGGACATCATTACTAAACGTCGAGCCGCAGCCGACATGTTCACTTTGGACGACCTCTTACGTGTGCACAGCGAATTCTTGGACAATTGCATGAAAGATCTATTATTGACCGAAGAGCCGCTCATCTTGTGCGTCGATCAAATCGTCAAATTGTGCTCGGAAGTGGCCAAGAAAGTTCAACAAGGAGAAACGGATTTGGATACGCAAATGATTGAACAAGAATACGCGGTGACCGTTGAGGAATTGGTAGGACATATGAAGAGTTTGAGTAATACGAAACGAGGCAGGGGTTGGATCGATGTGGCTCATAGTTTGGGATTGATGGCTATTGAACGTGTTGCTTGATTCATGTTCTATGACGATTATGCGGATATTCATTTGGACCGATTATGATGCAATAGTATACTGATTGATGCGTATGTAGTATTTGATGACGATGATATAATCTTTTTGAGGGGATCTTCGTTTGAGATCTTATTTGCATATGTGCGGTGTATGTATGTATGTGCTTGAAGTCAAATTGCACAATGTACACAATGATATTCTGTCCAGTGACTGACTGAACAGGAGCGCATTGAAAACATTCTTCAAAGATTGTATGCAAGTCCATGCTCATATGCCTGTGATCGGCTGCAGAAATTACAATGTATACATACACTAAAAACTGAATTTCAAATCCCCCCCCCCCCCATAAAAGCATACCCATATGATGCACATACGCAAATGACATGTTTTCCTAGTAAGAAAGCCATTATGCTTCTTATAGCGTTGCCAAATTTCAAATATCCCGCGTATTTAAAATATTGATCAAAATTGTCGATTTCTCAAATACCGATTTTGGAGTGATCAGACTGTGATCAATGGATGCAGCATGATCTCTTGTGCATGAAAACATCCTAACATAAGTCCTGTACCTTTATCTACCGTCCAAAAACATCGATTGAAGATCATGTGCCAAAGCATATTTGAGATTTTGAAATACACGTGATCGATTCATAAAACGCACATTTTCTTGGATAACTGGTCTTGCTGATTCTAAAAATGACATTTATTTTGCTGTGCGATCGATAGTTAGTGAGTTGATCAATATCATCGATTTCGGACAGAGAAGTGATAGGACGATTTTGACTTCACCAATCGATTCTTCGTGTTCGATTATGCAGGAAATTATATCAGCATGCCTGATATTGCTTTATTTACTGCAAAAAATCATTGATCGAAGATCATGCACTAAAGGATAGCCACACTGAAATTTCACAAATCGATGTTGATATGATCATAGCTCCAAACACATATTTTCTGGGATAACTGAGCATGTGATTCCAAAAATCACCTCTTTTTTGATGTCCGATCGATATTTACGGACTTGATTAAAAATATTGATTTTCGATGTATCGATTTTTGATTCACTTGAACAGGACCAGGCGATAGAGAGCATGATCGGCTGTACAGGAAACGATGGTTATATGTCGTCTAAGCCAATCAGTAGTTATGAAAATTTGAAGCCAATCAAATTGGCATGGCGTACTGTAACCGCTCAAAAGGGAATGTTCTGAACTCTTCGTACTGTAAATGACCGGTTACTGGGTAATCGGCTATGGAGAAGCCAGTGATCGTAATTATGAAGTGTACACAATTGCCGATTTTCGACTGATCAGAAACTATGAATGACATCTTCGGATGGTGTAGAGATCATGAAATTCGAAAAAACCAATACCAATTTTACTTGTATAGAAGCGTGACCAAATAAATGTTTTCGCCATCACCTAATTTCGAATACTCAGAATGACAAGAAGGACCAGGAAATAAAAAAGATTGTTGTGTAAATTATCATGTTGGAAATGATTCATTGCCCATCCCATCACCATAGAAGTACTGCCATCATTTTCAAAGGCACGGACATTGAGTTTCTATACAGGGTGTTCCAAAAGTCAGTAGCCTACTTTGAATTGGAATAACTTTTGATGTAAGCATGCTGTGGACCTGAAATTCAAAATGTAGCATGCTTATGACAACGAAATTCTTATGGCATCAAAATTGCGCAATTTCGCAAAAGTGGTTTTTGCGCTATTAGCAGACATTTTTGGCCTTTTTGTCATAGGTTTTCGATGCATGTCTGCCACAGACAGTATTTTAGCTCCTTTGTATAATTTACCATTATTCTTCGAATTCGAAGTTACTAATAACGGGACGCGTTTGGAGAAAACCGCGTTCAGAGAAGATACAGCGTACAAAATCGGCTATCGAGTAGTGGGGAATATGCTATTCTTATCCGTCGTTCCGTTTCTGAGCATAATCGCTATGAGTATTCGAATAATTTACGTAGTTCAAAACGCCATGTCCAGTTCGTCCATATCGCGAAAACCATCGCAGAAATTACAACGCGGGAAAAGTTGGCGTTTGAAAATGACCAATGCGAATGGGAAATCGCCGGTGTCAATGACTGAATCTTTAGTTTCCATGGAAGATAGCCAATCGCCGGTCAGCAGAGCCCATGCTGGATCGGTTCAAAAGAATGCATACGCGACTCATATGACATTAGCCGTGTTAGCCACAAAATTCGTACTCTGTTACACATTACCAACGGTTCTGAACATTCTGGAGATCATCATGGAACCGTACAGCTTGAAACAGAAGGGACTGGGATTCCTGGTGGATATCAGTAATTTAATGGTAGTGGCTGATAGT
>JAQIWJ010000930.1:0-14684 GCA_034695185.1 Discolaimus major
TTTCAGGCTCCTAGCATGCTTAGATCAAAAGTTATTGCAATTCAAAGTACCGGAGTTTCTTTAGAAAATCCCTGTACCTGCAAAGCTTTCAGAATTTGATGCCTATGTATGTAAAGCATGCTTATTGACTGCCATACTGTACTTTAGGATACCAATGACAATGAAAGCTGGAAACTGAATGCAAATACAGATTCTTACTGCTAGTCTCGTTTTCAACGCAGCCAGCCAGACCAAAATGAAAAGAACTGAAATACGCATAGCCGTTCTAATAGGCGCTGCTCGATTCCCAGAATCAACTTGAACTATCCAATCTAATGACTGACATGGGCTTTTATACTTCTCCCAACTAGTAAAAAGTTAAAGTCACGTGGCATCGACAATTCGGTCAGCGATTGGCCATAACGTCATACGCCCTTTGGGCTGGTTCAAAACTACGTCACTTTATCGAACATTGATTGGCTGCCTGCTGCCACCATCACGTCATGAGCCTCCTGATTGGTCCACATGCTGTGGGTTGTGTTCGGTTGTGATTGGCTAGGGATGGAACTCGTGCACGTGATAATGTGTGGGTGAATTCTGGAATGCTTTCTGGAATTTTAGTCGGGTGATCATGCCAACGCCAAAAGATCTTATCAGCTTGCCAACATGAAGATATTTTTAGAATACGTCATGGGCGTTTGAACTTTACCAGAAGAATTTTTTGTACAAAAATGTTGGAAATTGGTGCACGATTTCGCTTATTGCTCAATAATCATGTCAGCACTGTTGCAGCATGCATTGCTGCTAAAGGAAAATCTCCCAACTCGCTAGTCTCTGAGTCGACGTGGCAAATCCACGATTCAGTCAGCGATCGGCCATAACGTCATACGCCTTTTGGGCTGGTTCAAAATCACGTCACTTGGTCGATCAATGAATGGCTAGCTTCTAATACCAGCACGTCATGAGCCACCTGATTGGTCCAAAAGCTCTGGGTTGTGTTCTCCTGTAATTTGGCTATTGGATTTCAAATTGTGGAACATGGCAATGCGTGGGTGAATTCTGGAATGCATTCAGGAATTTTCGTCGGATGATCATGCCAACGATGTTATCAGCTTGCCAGCTTGAGGTTTTTAGAATGAGGTTTTGAACTTTCTGTTGAAGAATTTTTACAAAAATACAGGAATGCGCTGTATGATTTTGATTGATTGTGCAATGATCATTGTGAGCACTTGATGCAAGGATTGCTGCACAAGGAAAAATAGAAAATAATAGCTTGTATACTTGAGAAATGCGTTAGAGAAAGTTACTGCTGGAACTAATGCCGAAAATGCGCAATATTTTTGGTTCTGAAACTCTGGAAAATTGATCTTTTACAGCGGTTTACACAGTCGGACCTGCTGCAAGGCCATTATTTAATCGATAACCTTGATCCATATATTTCCCCGATACAGTAGATGATGCTCCACTCACAGATCACGTCAAAAGTGATCAGCAATCGATACTTAGCAAATCGATAATTCTGATCAAGTTGTCGATTATCGATCATAGAGCAAAATAAATTCTATTCTTTGAATAAACGTAGCTATTTTATAAGGGAATAACTTCATATCCTTATTTTTGCTTAAAAGAGATCTTTTGAGAGAGTTTGAAAATTTGAAGCCTAGCGGTTACAGTATACCAAGTGAGGTTGCTGGCGGTTGTTGCTTTGTAGCTTTGAAGAAAATTGTATGATATAAACGTGTACGAGTATTCTTGGATAATTAGCTATGGGGGATCGAATGGTGATGTTTATTTCGATCAAGTTGATCATGATCGGAAATCGATTTTTGGAATTTGCATGTGGCAATCCTTAGCGCATATAATGCTGGTGCGAAGCACCAGCTATAGGATTCAGTCGGACAAAGCATAGGAGCATCTTTTGCATTGCGGCCCATGTTCTTTATCCATTGATCACATGGAAATCGATATTTGAGAAATCGATAACTCTGATCAACTTCAGAAATGCTCACGATAGGCGAATATAAATGCCACCATTGGGATGAGCATGTCATATTATCCAAGCACACATGAATTTGCATGACTCGTTCTATTGATTTTATCGATTTTTGTATATGCTCTCAATCACACAATAAACTTGTAAATCGATCTTTAAACGAATGCATCACAATTTTCAAAAAAACAATACTTGCGATATACTCATCAGAAGAAAAAGCGGTCATCCAGCGCCGCCGTCCCCAGAATACATAAACCCACGATCCAAAACTTTTCCTACTCTTCCTGGATGATTCCATCCTCAAAAAAACACTACCTGTCGACTATGACCAAAAAAAAAAACAGGGCTCACTCAATTCACAAAAAAGGGAGCTCATAAAGAACAAGAAATGCGATATAAACAAGAAATAATTCACAAAAAAATGTACTCTAGATATGCCTAATTCCTAATATAAGCGAATATAATCACTCAATGACATGTTCAATATTCAAACATAAACCTTCGATTTACATATAATTTGCAACATGTATCACGAATTCATAATATCAACTGATAAGTCACATTCAAAAAACCTATACATAAAATTCGCTTCAAAAAACCAGTACTTACATGGACGAAAATTCCCAAGTCCTTGGTGTTTGTGAATTTTTCTTGCATTTCATGGCAATTAGGATCGAACAGCAGCTCGTAAAATATTTAATCCGTCCAATTTGAAATAACGATTCCGATTATTGATTACCCATATTGTAATATACAGCTTGAATGCCGTCGCGCGAGAATTCTCTCCAGGCTGAAAAATCATGGCGACATTAGCCAGGGTGACAGATTGCGCAATATATGCAAGTGCAATGCAAATGCTTCAGAAGAGTTGCAGATTGGCCAAAATCTATTGCGCAACTGATTGCGAAATAATGGCAGGTGCAATGCAAATGCATTGCTCAGCATTTCCAGATCCAAAATCCAAGGAATTTGGCCATGCTAAGCCGCGAAATTCGCTTACCTTTATTCACATAATCCACCATAGCCCGAAGCATTTTCTCTGGAATGTGCTGAGCCGTTGGATCCACGTTCGTTCGCCAATTCCTAATACTCTGTTCATTCATCACGGTTCCATCCTCATTATTCCCACCGTCGGCCGCCGTATTGCTGACCGTGGTCGGTGGCAGATCGATCGTGGTCGATCGTGCCAACGCCGCGCTAATCTCCTCGTTATCATCTTCATCGCCGTAGACGAAATTCAATCCAGACGCGTTCAACGATCGAACGTCGAATCCCGCGCCAGCTTTATCCAAGAACTGAACTGGACACGAGTTCCTGCGTTCTCGATTCCCGCCGATATTGCTGAGTTTCGGAGTCGAATCAGCCGGTTGTTCCATATTGGACATCATCGCTGACGCAGTTATTGCAGAGTCAAATGCACCGCTACACGAAGCGCGATCGCCTGGTTTCCTCACTAATCCACGCACTTCGGCCGACGAATCCATGGACTTTCGTTCGAATTCAAAATCAGCCGTCTTATCACCGAGATTTTTCGTTGGAACGTTGTCCGTATTCGCATTGGTCGTTGTGGTCGATTGGACTGGTTCCGTATTCACAGCCGTATCGGTTGCGCATTTTTTCGCAATACCAATGTCGCTAGGAGTCGTCGTCGTCGATTGAACGGCGCTGGACGTGGATTCTTCCGATTTCGGATGTTGATCAATGTCTTTGGGAATATTCTCCGGAGCCGGTCCAACCGCGGTCGCTTTCAACGTCGATGTAACCGTAGTCAATGTTTTCTTATCAGCCGCAATCGTGGCGTACGTCCTTTTCGGCGGTTCGGTGAACGTTTTCAAATCCGGACTGGAAGCGTTGGCTAAATTCGTGGCCACCGCGGTTGGAATGTTGACCGGCGAACTGCTGCGCGAAGCGTTCAACGACGACGCTTGCCTCGGCGTTTGACGGCTACTCGACATCGGTCCGCCGCCGCCGTCGTCTTTCGTCGCTCGTTCGTCCCTGGATCCGGGGTATTTCGTTGATCGCTTTTTGCCGAATTTCGATCTCCGAACTTCGCAATCGGCCAACGTGGCGTTGAAGCTGCGATGAGTGGCAGCCACGTGGGCGTACGACGGCTTATTCGAATCCAACGTATCCGCGGTTTCTGATAATATCGCAGGCGCTGAAGCCGGATCCGTCAGTTCATTATTGTCCAATTTCGGCGTCGACTCATTCGGATGGTCGTCGTTTGGTCGATCCGTAGTTTCCGGCGATATTTCCTCGATAACACGCGAATAATCCAGGGAATTCCTCCTGCGTCGTCCACTTCTGGATGCGGTTTCACGAGCCGGTGGCGTTACTGAACGTTTTGTATGATCGACAGCACCTGAAAAACGAGATTCAAAATTAGTACGATTGAATTCAGATTATTGATCATAGACAGTGATCAAAAACAACTCACCTGAAGCCATCCGATTCCTCGGATTCCGTCCATATTTCGGCACCACGGCTGACGATGCTGCGGAATATCCTCGAAATTGTTCCGCCTTATTCTTTTTCTTCTTATTCATGACCGGTATGAATTGCTCGTCGTCCACCGCCGCGATGGTGCCGGATAAACTCACCAAATCACCCGTATCCTCTCGATCTAAAGCTTCCAATAATAATTCCATCGATCTCGATATGTCCTTTTCTTCGGCGTCCAATACGTTCAGGTCGCCACCGAATTGCGCAATAACCGCATCTTCCGGATGAGTTCGATCCGTACCATCGTCGGATAATATCGATTTCGCGCCACTAGCGAATAGCCGCTTATCGTCTTCGTTGTACGATAGTCCCAACGAATCGGTGCTTCGATGTTTGTAACTCAATAATCCACCACCGGATGCATTTTGGGATTTCAATGCAGAGAATTTCCCATCGTCGCCTTCGGTTGATCGACGCACTTTCTCCTTTTTCGTATTTCCATTGGTCGACGTAGACGTTCCGATGCTGGAATTATTCGCGGCCGAATCCGACGAGGGTTTCTTCTTGGCTTTCTTCATATTCTGATCGTTGGATTGTTGATTTGTCTTTTTCGAAATATCCGATCCTTCGATGAAGTCCATCAATGAGTCGATATCGTCGTTGCCGCGGAAACCGTTGATTTGCTCGCTTCGAATTACGCCTCGATCCTCTTGTTGATTTCGCTTCTGACGCAAAGTCCTGGGATTTCGAGCTATGCCGGATATGGAACCCAATTCGCTCCTCGTCATTCGGCTGTCACAATCGTCTGTCACTGAAAAAAGTAACCGAATTAGTGTCTATCCAAGCCAACTTCGTAAAATCACTTACATGCTCTGGAGAAATCGAATTGATTTCGATTATTATGGCCGCGTTGACTGCTGGATCTGGGTTTGGGTCGCGATCCAAGATCCGGAGGCGCCGAGAATAAGTCGGTCAAGAATGACGCATCGAATTTCTTCATTTCCATAACGTTGCGTAAACTGCCCAACATTTCGCTGGTATTTGAATCAGGCCTGAAATGAGAAGATCACGTAGATTTTGAAAAAACCCTCAAAAAGATACACTTACTCATTATCGTCAACCGGAGATCTCTCATTCGAATTCAACGCCATCATGGCCAATCGATGTAATCGTAATTTCTCCTCGTCACAGTTTGAATCCACCGAATTTGACGTCCATTGACCGCCGCCATTGGCGTTACTGCTGTTCGATCGATTAAATGCGCGTAGATAATTCTGATTTTCCGATAAATTCGATTGAACCATTGCACCCGGACTACGACAACCGGAACGTGAATGATCCATGGACGGAAATGGCGTTGTGACGCTGCGGCTTGAGCACAGGCGTGAATTGTTCTTGTGACGATGATCTTCATTGTTCATATCCTGAAATAAAATACAGTATTATTTGCTGCTAAGCCTGGCAGTGATTGCAAAACACTGCACGTGCATTGCAAGTACAGTTGCAGCGTTGCAAATACAGTTGCAGCGTTGCAAGTACAGTTGCAGCGTTGCAAGTGAAGTTGCAGCAACTGCAATGCTTGCAATAAATCCAGAAATCTCACTTACGAATAAGAAAGAACCGGGAACCTTGTCCACTTCCACACCAGTAGAAATGCCCATAGCGCTATGGCGACCGTGCATTGAACGTGACGATTTCGACTGGCAAGATTCCTGAAATAGAGGAATATCAGTCCAAGCCAAGCAAAATATTTTGCTATGACCGCAAAGTCCAAATTTGAAAGTTCACTTACATGACTAGCAGATTTCCCCAATTTCTTTTGATCAAATCGAGTATCTGAAATAAGAAATCCTTACTTTTCATGCCATATTATGCACGAGATGCCAACTTACCAATTTGCTCATCTTCCCTTAAAATTTTCTTCTTGGCTTCTTCCCTTTCTCGAGCGAGTATCATCGCAGCATCTTTGGACATTATTGAAGAACCCGTCGTCGATCGTAAAGCATCACCCGATAGAATATTCTCATCTCGGCCACCGCCTCGTCCGTTATCCGAATTACTCGATCCGAGCGAACGTTTATTATAACTCGTATGCATAGCTTCTTCTAACATCCGTTTATAATCCTCGTCTTCTAAATCCGCCGGATTCGATGTGGACGGTGTCTGAAAAGAAAATCCAATTTTTAAAAATGATTGCTCATCATTTCTATGATGATGCAGCAGAAATGCATATGCATTTTTTGAAAATTAGCTCGCAATGAGAAGAATATATTTCAGCAATGCATGAGAAAACAAATTCTATGCAAGCATATTTCATGAATGATGAACTCATCAAAAATTCTTGAAATATAAATTACTACCCAAATTTTAGGTAATTAGGAGCCTCTAAATTTGCAGCATGATTATCTGAATAATTCTTCAAAATCAACAGATTTAGCACAACAGCGCTAATTTATGCTAAATCTCTCCTCTGATACGCAAGAATAATTCAGAATCATTCTATGATTTTTCCAGGAAAAATCAAGAATTTCCCAATACATGAAAATTACGATTTCCAGCCCTACCTCTGGTTCCGGCGATTCTAAGGACATTTTCGTCTTTGGACCGTTGTCCATCATCCAATTTTTACACTGCCTTATTATCCGATATTATAAAAGGAAGGTAAATTTTTTATAAAGAATTTTCAATAAATTTTAGGAATTTGACTAAAATTTGCCAAAGTCCACTGGCGCACATCAATATTATTGGCAATTGATGTTGTTGGGCTGTTTTGATGTAAGTGGTTGCGGATGCAATGAATTCAAAAGTTTTGAGCGGGACGGGAAGAGAATTTTTCCGAAAAATGTGGTGAGCCACTTTGGCCTACGCGTTGGCATACTGTAACCGCTGGAACGGAACATTTTCAAACCCGCTCTGAAGACCATCTTTCAAGGAAAATTCAAGCTGTAAAGATGTATTTCATTAAAATAATCCCATTTTGGAGGTAATTATTGGTACACCTTCAGCGATAATAAAAAATACAGGTGATTCTTGCAAGCTGAATCTTTCATGATTGATGGCTGATTTCAGTGATACTTCAAGAATTTTTCAAAATGTTCCTTGTGGGATACTTCTTGTGTCACTCATTATTGATCACAGCAATTCTTAGCAAACCTATAATTCTGACACCTTGTCAATTTTCTATTACACAGCAAAATGAAATTCGATGTTTTTGCATAATATAGCTATTTTATAACGAAATACCTTCATATGCTTATTTTTTCCTTAACGAGATCTTTCGAGAGAGTTTGAGGCCAGCATCGCAATAGGACTTGAAGACTGGACTATCGCGTTCGCAGTAACTACAAAACGCAGTCTCTGGAACTTGAAGACTCGGCTGTAAACAGTGCGATCAGCAACTGGACTGGGTTCGAGACGCCGTCTTGGAGACTGGGTATGAACCCAGGTTGGGAGCTGGCGTTTAGAGACTAGTCCAGAAGGTTTTAATACTCGGGTTTCCTTCAGTCTTCATTGCGCAATCAGTTTTAATCCACTGCAAAAAATGGATAAGGAAAATGCGATGCATCATACATAAAATCAACTTTTTCGTTGCATGTAGTGACGTTTTGCAATTGTGAGAAATCCATATTCATTGATAATTTCGTCTTTCTATATATTGTTGGCATGCGTCTGCCTACACAATTTTTGCATCGAAAACCATGATCCCATTCTCCTTGAGTGGGAAGAGGAAGCAATAATGAACGCTGAAGAAACGGCTCGTTTGGCCAGAGGAGAATGTGCAAAGAAAAGGGCTGAGGATTTTGAAGTTTTTGAGACTTGAGCACTATGCTTCAAACGATGCCAATGCTATTCCAGATGCCATTTCCATGCATCTGTATGCACAGAAAATGAGAGATGGGGAGTGATAAATTCTGACCATACTAATGCACATTTTTGTGTCCAGTTGACCTGTTAATCATGTCAACGAGCACATAGCTCGTTGTATTTGCTACTTCTATTGCAAAACTGATGTAAAATCATGACAATGCGAACAGCACCGAAACAACACAGACTCCCATCTTCACTTAGTGCGAGCGCAGGTTCCAAGACGCCGTCTCAGAACCTCAGGTTGAGACCAGTCCGAGCACAGACGGGACAGTGCGATGCCGGCCTCAGTTCACTACAAAAGTCACTGTGCAATTTCTGACCAAGCATGATCTGATAAGTCAATTTGTACTGACCAAAAAAGATCATTATTTTATAGTCATGGGTATTCCGGATTACGCAATAAATGGGGTGTCATCCAATTTTTGACCAATACTGTAGGGAATGCGCATATCAATAGATTTGCATGAGCACAGCTTCGATTAGTTAGTGATAGTGCTAATCGGGGATAGCTGATTAGTAGTCATTATTATGCAATCATTGTATGATGCCTATGCAAGACCTTATGCAACCAACAAATAAAGTGAAAATGCCGACCACATATTCTATCAGTGACAAGTTAGTAGTTAATATAGAATTTTATTATTCATCATTGTATAGTATTTGTCTTTGCGATAGCCATTATAGTTGTCTAATATAATCAATCCAATTATACACAAAGCCACAGATTGGGTTAGTGATAGTGGTATACCATTCAGTATAGTAAAAACATTGTATATCGAACCTTATCATCAGAGTTTCTAATAGAATTGCGCATTTGAATTGAAGCCAACTGACAGAAGTCCCGTCAGTCTCAAGTCCAATAATTGATAAGTTATAACCAATTCATCATCATACACTCATTATGTCAGCCTCTATACTTATTCAATGGTATCAGGCAAATAAAGAGAAAACGAAGTGGAAATTGCATCACTGATAGTTATATGTTTATCAATGTATCAATTTGCTATGATATCCACACATGCATGATTGTAGTGAATAGAGCAAGCCTTTAACATGAAATCTTACTTCTTCAATATCCAAAAAACTAGTTATCATAACAGGATTAACGAAATCAATAATCCACGAGACGCTTAAGCAAACATTGCATGGCCAATATCCAGAATTTTCTAAGGGTCGGCCAGACCATGGACAACCTTATTTTCATAACCCCCTATTTTCATGGTATCAATCGATCGTGCATTGCGTCAGGATGAGCAATATGTGCGGTTTCTGGCGGTTATTGCTTGGTAGCTTTGAAGAAACTTGTACGAAACGAACGTGGATTCTTTGATAATCGAATAGTGGTGCCTCATTTTGATCAAGTTGATCATTATCAGAAATCGATCATTTTGATCAATTTTTAAACACATGCGTCATTTGAAATCCGACAAAGCCAACAGAAGCAGAATATAGTTATTTTACTAGGAAAATATGTCATTCACGCAGTTATATCGTCAGCATTATACTTATGATAGCATTTGAAAATTCGGATTTTCCTGAACTTTGGCACTTTTGCCAATATACCCTGCGATTTATGCAGGCGATTATTATGGGCATATGACCATGGATAATATACAGTTGATAACAGTGTAAAGTCTTATCCAGTTGAGTATTACTATATATCCAATTAGGGGTCATGTATGTAATGATCAAGATGATTACTCGAAAATCAACATTTCCAAAAAAATTGAGAATCTGGTCAATTTGATCTTCATTATGGGTTGTCATGAAAATGGACCACTGATCGTTTATTCAACCAATTATGCAACTTCATTATCACATTACGTTTGTGCTCCCTCAAGATTGAAAATGGGATTCCTTATCAAGCCTCCCTTTGGGTGATTCCAGTGAACATAACCAAGGTCCTTGTCTAAGAGGTCAGGAACTACTGTGGATAAAGGTTTATTCTGGTGATGAATTTGAATTCCATCTTAATCATCATTTGTGTGGGATGCTGGTTTTTTAAGATTAGCCAGCATGTGCTGATCAGGGAAGATTTGTTAGGCGTTGCTTTGGTATCTGCACTTGCATGCTCTAAGATTTGCTAGCCTGATTAGCTTCATGCTGCTAAGCGATTTTATTTCATCATGCCTTCACGGCGATCAACTAATTCAGCACATCAATGATCCAAATCATTGTGTATCAGCAACCGCTCCAAATGCTCGTATCTTTAGCGATGCAGTACAATCTGACTCCCGTTGTTGTAGTCCTCTTGCATTCACCAGGAATCCTATTCCAATTCCCGTTTCCCCATATCCAAACGCTGTCGTCATTCGCAGTGGCCACCACTTTTCCTGGCCCAGCCGCATCGATATTCACAGCTGCTCCAGGCATACGGTTCCAATTTCCTTGGTTCCAACGCCAGATGGATAGGTCGCTAGCCACCGCCCAACGTTCATCATCCTGACCAATGGCCACCCAAACTGCGCGACCAGGTTGTTCAAGCCAATTGGTCCCGTCCCACAACCAAATTTTTTGGTCACCACTCACGCCCAATGCGCGATCTTTGGATGCAGCGCTGATTTGGACCAGGAGGCCAGGCATACTTTCCCATTTTAAATCAGCTGCGATTGTTGCATTCCAACGCAATACGGACGTACCATCGGTACCGATCGCCCAGGTCCAACCATCCGGGCTAGCCGCAATTTTCACAGCCGCACCAAGTTGGCGGATCCAGTTGCTGCCGTCCCAACGCCAAATGCTGGTTTTATCCGCGCCAAGAGCCCAAACTTCTTTGCCTCTAGCCGAAATATCAACGCCTAGACCTGGCATGCGTGTCCATGCTTCTCCATTACATTGGTCGCCTTCGAAAGGATTCTGCTTCATGGCAGGCCAGGATGGAAAGCAAGACGAGAAAAGATTTGAATCAACGCCATACTTTCTTCAGAATTAGAAGATGGGATCGCAGGTGCTGAATTCCTCATTAGGCATGGCATTTTATACAGTAAGATTAGGTGGTATCTTTGCTCAGTTGACCAAACATCTCCAAGATATTGCTTTGTTAGGCTATTATTCTGAGGGTGGACTGCCTTTACTCGTCAGCTGAGCAAACGTCTCCAAGAGTTTATCGTTTCTCGGAATAGACTACTCTGTGTGTGTGTGGATCCAAGGCAGGGACTGTTATCCATAATTATCCGTCGCCTTGGCTCATCAGCCCATTCTGAGTAGCACGTGTTAAGAAGTAAACAGAAGCTAAACTTTCATCGATATTGGAAGGCAGAAACTGGACGTGACAGATGCGCATTTACGACTGGAAAATATAGCACGTCAGTTTATCGCTGTCAAAATTAATAGGCGTAAATATCCATGATTGCTTCTGTCATCTTTGACATGTTCTTATACTGATCAAAATTAGAATACACGGAACTATGCTTCACTTTCATGATTAGCCATGACGAAAGATTTAGGCATCACGCATCCCTACAAGAGTTCACATTATCACCATTTTATTAACGAAAAAACTTATGCCTGAAGCGGGATTCGAACCCACGCAGAGTTTCCTCCACTGAATCACAAGTCCAGCGCCTTAGACCGCTCGACCATCCAGGCCTATGGCTATGAATAAAATCTCGGATGGGCATGCTCCAGGCATGTAACAGTAATCGGACACAGAATCCTTTGCTGCCACTAGCCAAAACAAGAAACTTCAGTGCACTAGTGCAGATGATACCGTCTAAAGCCCATCATCACGAGACACTATTTCCTACAGTACACCTCTTTCCTAGCTAATCCGCTTTCAAATGAATGATCCAGTCTCCATTATGATTTACGACCGCCACATCTCTATGCTCCAATATAGCTTTTATTGAAGCTATCAATCACGTCCACGAATATCTTATTTTAGCTTATAGCCATTTTTAGCCCAGTCACTCATCTGGGAATATGTACAGATTGGATAATAATCGCATATAAAATAGCCAGTTTTAGATTCACAGATAGGATAATAATTATTCCAAGGGCCATTACTCATTTTCATGATCATTCCAGCCAATCAGTTCTATTCTTGTCCAGTGTCTATGTAGGCGTTACAGGCAAATATAAGCAGTGAATTTTACTATCCATCAGTTCAGTTCTCACCAATTTTGGATCAGCTATTCAAATTTTGATGCCGAAGATGACTTTCCATTGCATTGCTGTGGTACTTGCTATGTGCATAATGGCTGAGGTAAGTAAGATGGTCATGATTACAGGTTCTGTTTAGAATCAGGTGGTGCATGAACCATCAGAAATTTGAGCCAGGCTCCCAATCCAGGACCTAATTCTCATCCAATAGCGGCTTACTGTAAGCACCACAATCACCTAGCCTTGCAATGATCAGGATTGAGCTAAGGCTACAATATAGGCTTACTGTTATCCATAGAATAATTTTGGCCCTACATAAATTAGCATGCCTCAGGCAGGACATGGTCAAAAAAGCCGATTTCTCTAATTTCAGACGATCAACGCCACTTGCGAAACCCCAGACATGTCCATATCTCCACAGATCCACTCGATTTGCAACACCGTTTGCGATTGCATTTGTGGCATGACAGGGGATGCAGCTGAAGCGTGCAAAACCATTTGCGTCGGCGATTTACAACATGAACCACAGGCGACCGTATGCTCATCTGATTCCTTATGGAGAGTAATGCTGAGTGAAGAAGGTGCTGTGAAGGTGTGCGGTGTCCCAACCGATTTGGTCTGTGAGAATCGATGCGGATGCTGTGAAGGGATCACCCATGATTGCAAGGCGGTGTGCACTGATTCGTTGATTTATAAATTGGCTGATGTGGCGTGTCCAGCAAAGCCAATGGAATTCTAGGAGTGAATTGATGATTTTGAATGGACGGTGCGATAATCAAGGTTTAGGTGAGGGTAGGTCTGGATATTGATTTTAGATCAATTCGTGTTTGGATATGCGTATTTTTATAATGATATTGGGGAAAATCAAGGGGTACAGTAATCCTGAAGTGATAAATCAGCAGGGCATTTATTATGCAGCACATGGCTTTATGGGCCTGATCTCCTTCTCATTGCCTCTGATTGCATCCATACTTCGTGATAAGACTTAGCTACTGCTTGATCATAAGATTTATGAATTCATGGCTCTATGATTGGATATCCAAGGGTAGCTATCAAATTTTGATTCAATGCATACAAATATGGATATAAACCCTTTTTGTAACAGGGGAGCATTATGCAGGTGCCCCAATTCAATTCACCAATATTTTTATGATCAAAATTAATGAATAACTCGAATGATTATACAATACTGATTGTTTGCATCATCAAATTTGCTCCCATGCGGACATAAGACAGTTTCATTTCCAGAGTTGGAATGTCTAATAATAAATGATTCTGAAGTGGAAAGTTATTGAAATTCAAAGCTTTGGTCAGTAGGTGGAAATTTCCACTTGGAAAATTCAGTTCGAATATATCCATTTGCTTGGATCAGTAATTCTATACGAAATCAGCCAAATATGACCATAAGCATACCATGCCCAACCATAATCCCCAGAGTCGAAGGAGTTTTATGAATGTTCAGTGATGAGATTAGTTCTGAAGGAACCTTCTATTGACAATGACTAACATGTTGTTCCAATGAAATTCGGTGAAATTTAGATATGCTTCACCCCTTGGCCAGGGAGAGAAAATACAGGTGAATTTTTAACAAGCTGAATCTTTAGTGATTGATGGCTAATTTCAGTGATATTTCAAGAATTTTCAAAATGTTTCTAATAGGATACTGCCAATCATTCATTGCAGAAGCTTATTATTCCATCTTATCTGATATAAAATTGGTAGCAATTGATTAGAAATGAAATCTAATCACATTCCAAGCGAAATTATCGACCCCCAAATGAAGCCCATAAGCAATAATCAAATTTTATCCTGTATTGGTTTGAAATTACTCAGATCTCGATCAACTTCTTCAATATGCCCAGAATCGTCATAGTGAACATGGAGGAGGTGCCCATGCGTCCACCATTTTCCTTATTAGTCGTATTTGTGGTACCGCCATCCACCGTATCGCATGCATCGCCAGCAAATCCTGAAGAGAGAATACTGCATTGAGAGACGCAAAGTTTGATTATTCTGACTATTGATTGCGCAATATGCTGCAACTGTGAAATTTCGTACCTGGCTTACAGAGCAAAGCCCCACACGGACCACAATCGCCGGTCTTTGAAGGCATGCACTGGACAGCACACACTTTCTTTCCGCATTGTGCTATTGAAGCTTGATCTGGATAAAAACTTGCCCTACATTTGGTCGTGCCATTTGAATCCTGGCAGACATTTTGATCATTGCAATGGAATTGACACAAGGGGCCTTCGAAATCCTTGTTACATTGAAAATCCAATATTGCATTGATGGTCCTGAA